>JALPQI010019477.1:0-13283 GCA_025490895.1 Thaumatotibia leucotreta | reverse complement strand
GCATTTAAAAAGAACGAATAAAATTAAGCTACGCATTCATTACAAAAGCAGGTAACGGTTAAATCACAATCGGAAGGCAGACGTAACACGGCATTTTCTCTTATATGTATTTGATATTATGAAATAAAATCGGAAAACCAAACAATATGTTAGGACAAAAGGCGCGAAATTCAATAATAGTATGAGAGCACGAAGTTATTTACATTATTTAAATGTGCCGCTTTTTTACTGACAATTTTGTCTGAATATAAACCCTTTTGTCTGTAATTATAATAAATATCTAATAAATAATAAATATCTTGGGACATCTCACACAAATCGACCTAGTCCCACGGTAAGCTCAATTAAGACTTGTGATGTGGGTACCAGGTGACGATATATATAATAGATAGATACGTATAGATACTTAGATACATACACAGCCACGACCAAGGAACAAACATTTGTGATAAATAAATACACAAAGAATGCCCCTCGCCGGGATTCGAACCCGGAACCTCCAGCTTCGTAGGCAGGGTCACTACCAACTAGGCTACAGAGGCTGACATGTAATTGACTTGAGTTTGGAAGAATTTAATTTACTACGAAAGTAGGTAATAAGTACCTATGTTCCTTATTTTTTAGTATCTCTCTGACACATCGGCAGTGCGAAAACGCGTCATGAAAATTAACATTATTATTTTTGCAACCTGCTGCTATGCAGTATATTTTCGGCATTTTCAATCAAGATGCACATGTATAAAATAATCCTAATATTTTGCAAGCGATATATCGCGATACGTGACGAGCCAGCGTTGTAAATTTAAACGTGCGTTCCGAGACAGCGCGCGCCAACCATTGAATAGACCACGGAGACGGGCGCTCTGCATGTACTTGTAGCTGCGCGACGGAATCGCGGAGTGACACCCCCTTGGCCGTACGTGTACACCGTCCTAGCTTCGATTTGGTAGAAACTGATCATTAACTCTGGCCCAATACGTAACCAGCTACAAATAGGGAATTCCCGTTCTGTAGCCAGTTACAAAACTTAGGTAGATAAAAATGAAAGAAGTGTTCATGATAACGAGAGGGCACACTAATAGTTACATTATTGGTTTTTCATTGACGCAGGTGATCATGCTTTTGTCTTTGGTTCAACTCTTCAAATGCTTTGCTCCATATAACTGCATATGGGTTGACTATTACACAAAGGTTATTATTTATGTTTACATTTTGACTAATCTAATTGTTTTTCCTTGCAATAAACTTAAACTGCAGTGCTTTGTAAAATTAAACAACTATTGAAACAGATAAATACGGTGTTGTCCGAATGTGCATGCAAAGGTTGCCAATAATCGCAAATTCCTGTCGTTATGATAGCCCTGATACCTAATAAAATTTAGTCGTTCAGTTAAAACAGGAAATATTATTCCTTATGGAACGTATTGCGAAAACATAAATCAAATTATTTATTAACTAAATATTTTGATTAATTTGTACTTTTTTAATTTTTCTCCAGTAGTCACACTACTTAATACTATATAAATTATAAATATTAGATGTCATATACCAAAGAAAAACGACCAAGATCACCTATGTCCGAGGTGGGGGCGCAGCGCTCTCTAGCTATTCTAGAAAACTGTAAAGTATTCTAATAGGAGGTGCAGGTATGTATAGCTTCCCCTTAGAAACTGGTCAAAGGCGTCTAGCCTTGTAAGAGATTGCATATACCCGAGAAATTTGACCGGTGGTTGCTAAGACCGAGTGGCCGAGGGGTACAGGCATCAGCCGCGAAAGCTGAGTACGTGGGTTCGTTCCCCACCTCGGACATAGGTGATCTTGGTCGTTTTTCTTTGGTATATGACATCTAATATTTATAATTATTCCTTATTGTTTTTCTGATTTGCACAAAATGTAAAGAAGACATGCTAAAACGATAAGGTACCATTTCCGAACGTTGACGCGTTTTACCTTTATTATATATTATATAATATTTATTTTCATCAACGATGACTTTGTACTTGCCTTTTTCGGAGCTATTATAGACTCTGCTCAGCTTGCGATGGAAATCGGGCATTTCCCTACCGATTTTAAGTCAATGTTATGCATGTTATTCGGCCCCGTTATCCAAGAGACAAAGAGTATCGCAGATTGTTAGAATAAATAATGTTATTGGTTCTAGTAACATGCTCAATTGATGGGCCGCTAAATAAAAAATAAAAAACTACAAAAAGGATAAAACACACAAACTGCATTAGGTATGTGTAGGAACTTATAATACTATGAGAGATGATTTTGGTAGCCGTTGATTGAGTTGAAAAAGTTGATTCACCCAAATAGGCAGCAAAGTTTTGTCAAGAATTTTTAGAGTGAGTTTCACCAAGCCGTCTGTCGGCGTTAAATCGTTCGCAAGATTATTCGTTTTAATAAGTTACATTTTATAATAATCTGCTGAGTAATGTTCATCGGTCTGTCAAGCGTCTGTTCCGTATGTTCCGTCTTCTGTTGTGTATGTGGCTGCAACCCGACTTTAATCTGACAGACAACGTTGTGAGTGTGACGTTGGTCACGAAGTTAATCCGATTTCCGTCACTAATACTAAGTTTTTAATGTTTTCAGATGGCCAACGCTCCGTCGGTCAGCCGCAACAAACTGGGCGAGTCCACGGCGGACAAAGATATCATGGCGCAGCTTGCTAAACTAAAATCCTAGAATGACAGAATACATTACACCGCATTACTCTAAGGTCTGAGTAGACGATCGAGCTGGGCATCCAGTGGGACGTGGGGTAGGGCGTCCGTGTTAAAACGATCGCCTCCGGTACTAATATTGATTTAAACTTCACGACTATCACTCATATTTTAAAGACAAACGGGTCTTAATCGCGTAAAACTTACGTTTAATTATATCCTGACGTTTCGGGTATGACATTACACCCGTGGTCGCAGGCAGACTCAGCCTCCGGTACTGTTTCACTAAGTGCTAATACTATGCCGATCGATATTATCTGATAGAACTCCTATGCCAGTGACACGTTTGTGTGACCGAAAACATTGTACTCATATGCCGGCGACACAGCACTTGTGTTAAAAACGTTCGTATTTCTATGCCACTGGCATAGGAGTAAGAACTTGATTTATACTAGTGGCATAAGAATTAGATTACTTTGATCACGGATGTGTGTGACTGGCATAGGAGTCAGATTTTGTTTATCACAGACGCTGTGTCACCGGCGTCCATGTTAAACAAATGAATACTTATGCGCATGGCCTGAGTGCTTGCCGTACAAATCTCTTCGAAGCTCGACACACCGTTATATGTACGTCCCGCCGTACGCGCCGCTTGACGGTCGCCACTCAGGCCTTAGATATACGTACAAAGTATTTACGAAGAATGCGAGGTCATCCATATAATTATGTGAAATTAAATTAACAAAAGATAAAAAAGAAAGAAAATCAATTTTTGTTTGTAGGGGTTATCTGACGAACGGGTCCATAAAATTGACCATAGTTTTGCAGAAAGCGACCGACTTATTTTTTTTTGTCAATCTGACTTCAGCTTTAACCAAAAAATCGAAGTTGGTCGTTTTCTACGTAACTACGGTCAAATTCTTCCATTTTATGCTATAAATATAACTTGAAGCGAGTATAACTACGTAGTACGTACAAACTAATTCGTCTAAAATATTATCTACCGGAACTATGGTTAAAAATTATTAGGTACGTACTTTTAAAATGTCGTAGGTACTGTTAAATTTAAAATCTTTCTAAGGCTTCCAGAACTGAACCCGATTTTGTTAATTTAGAAAAAAGACAACACGAGATATAATTTATCTGTCGGATAACATTTTCACGATGCTTTTCCCCAGGCATAAAAATATTGCTAACATTTATCTGACATAAATATATGTTTTATTCGGCGATTGTAAAACAGATCCTTACTGATGTTGTTCATTTATTAAGTTGCGGTTAAACTAAAAGAGCATTCGCTATTCTAACCTCCCACTCTACGAAATTCGATCGGTACATAAAACGTGATTGGTTGATTTCTTAGAACGGGCGCTAGAACAGCGAATGCTCTTTTAGTTTAACCGTACTTTTAGGTATAAGCTTTCTGTGCTCAATTATCGTACTTTCTGGTTTTGTATTATCATTATCAACTTATCAGTTTCACTTAAAAATACGAAATTGAGGGAGATTTCTACTACATTACTTACCTATCTAGTTACATGTATATTACCTATCTATTTAATTATACCTATTCGGTTATGGCTTCATATAATTATAGTCACAATTTATTAGAAGAAATTGTAAGATAAACTTATTATTACCCTCTCATTATATAAGTGAAAAATAAATTAACTTTTAGGCGGCCAAAATAATATTTTTTGTTAAGGAAATGGGTGCACGAATATTTCTAAACAAGACGAAGTGTTTTCACCTCTTTTTCTCCGTTTGTTGATTATTTTATATCATGTACCTACAAATGTATAAATAAATCTGTGATATTTTTGTATTACATGGTACTTACATAAAATAGTTGTGTTTATTTTACTTATAATTATGTACCTACTCATATTACACTGTCTTAGTTAGCATTGGTTTGTTTGTGCCAGTGTGTTCATCAAAATATGTAATATCGTCGGGTATAGTGCAATGTTATGCCGCGTAACTACCAAAGCAGATAGAGTTCAAATATCAAACAATTGACACTCAAATTGATCCTAATTGAATTAGTTAGTTACACGGTATTGCACTATCCCCGACGTTATGACAAATTCCATTTAACACTTTTATTGCGGAAGAGTGTTACATGCTACGCTTGTAGCCGACCCCGTGATTTTTCCGCTTTGTAGCGAAAATTAACCTCCCACAGAGAACTCCCCTCGGGAGTTCCCCGCGCTTATAGTGTTAAAAGGATAAAGGTTGACGAATTTGCCAAAAAGCATTTAGGCCATTTAGTGTCACTGACATAGACTTTATGGAGATGAAAAAAAACGTCCAGCAGATAATAATGTAAAGGCTTTAATTAAAACAAAATTTTTGGGTTACGAAGTTAAATACTGCCCAACAACCATTGCCAGTAGAAAAGGCGACAAATTCAAATTTAGTTTGAGCGGTCAAAAAAAAGTACCTATATTTTTTAAATTTGTTGGTTTTTCTACTGCCATAGGTTATTGAACAGGGTATACCATATAGTTTGTATGACTAACTTTAGTAACACAATGGACGATCGTGACTTGTTTTGATTAAACCCGTAAATAGGTAAGTATTAAGTATGCACAGGTTTTATGCAATCGACCTTTGATCGACCTATAATTGCGTCGATCATTGACGACAAAAGATATCAGTAGGCCTGTCTAGTCTGCGTCTGTCATGCTTAATTTTGCTACCTTTTTTGGAGTGACCGAGAAAAATGCTCGAAATTTACGAATTTCGATATTCGCGGTAGGTACAGGTAAATTCACCAAAGCGGCGGCCCGGTCATAGAGTGAGAGAGACAAATCCTCGAAATTTACGAACTTCGTTTTTCGCGGTAGTAGGCCTGGCACGAATGGATCGAGTAAATGACAGAAAGTATCTATGTGTGGATGTTAAAAAAGACAGGAGACAGGTTGGTAGGTATAGCAGGGCAGCAAACACACAATGATAGATGTCACTCATTTCGTTCGTGCCGGTTTTAGTGAATTTACCTGTACCTAGTAGGCAGGCCAGCGTGAGTAGCCAAGGTGCCAATCGCTAAAGCTCAGTTGAGGACTAAACCCAACTTTTCCCTCACTAGCTCGTAAAGCGCTTGTTTATCCTTTAATACGAGCGGGTAAAACCGAATTTTAATCACAAGTGAGGAAAGTAATGACCTTTGTAGCGTAGCGCGAAGTAGGTAGCGTAAGTTTGACATATAACAAGACGTAAAATGTTCGCGAATGACAGTTCATTCATGAACATTTTACATTCCACATTAGTTATTATGAAATAATTTGTTCGAAAATTTAGTAAACAATATAAAACTTCGTCCTACGCGACAGCATTTCCATCTTCACCATTTAGATGTTTGGCAGTCCTCAACCGTGTCGTTTTCTAGAAATTTCCTGCCTCGCACAGCTAAACTCTGGAATGATTTGTCGTCTGCGGTGTTTCCGGACCGTTACGATCTTCAAATCAAACCTTCAAGAAAAGAGTGTATTTCCATTTTAAAGGTCGGCAACGCGCTTGTAATACTACGTGTTTCGGGTGTCCATGGGCGACGGTGATCGCTTACCATCAGGCGATACGTCTGCTGGCTTGCCTCTTAATCCATAAAAAAAAACTTTTATTTGCTGATTTTAATTCCTAAGCCCTAACATTTCATAAGCATTCACCTTTCTTTTAGTGAATGATGATAATGTTATCTAAGTTGACTAGATGCAATTACGAGAACGCAGAAATGTCAACATGCGTACCTACCTTCAAAATAATTACCTTTTTTGATTTTCCTCGCTCGTGAGGGGAATGATTTTGTGTTACAAACGGGTGCAAAGGTATTTTACCTCTTATACCTACGTTAAAACCCTCGCGACGCTCAGTAATCTATTTTAGAAGCACTCGCTTCGCTCATGGTCATGATGGATTCTACGAGTATAGTTGACTATAGAATCCTTCCGCTTGCTCACGTTTCGCTTTCATACTCACGGGTTAAATACAACTTTGCACCCTTGTATGATAAGAAATAACTATTGTCGCACTAATATGAAAGAGTGACAGAGAGAGACAACTATGATACTGAGCGTTAGCGATTTCCATTTTGGGTACGCACTGGGGGCCATTCATAGATTTCGTGGATCAATGTTGTTGTATCCATATATGTTGTATGAATATAAAAACAAAATTATAAAGAGCTACTACTTATACAGATAAATTATAATGATAAAGATGTGTTGATTCAAGCGCCCGTAGAGACTTGTAAATGCCAACCGAAAACGAATTAGGTAGGCAGCATGCTTCAAGGGAAATAATTTGTGTTCATTTGCATCTCAAACGATTAAATACTGCCGTGGAATATCTTTGTGTAGTGGTCACGTTCAATCGTTATTCTGCCTTATTTAAGTCTAAGCCGGGAGATTCGGCTAGGTACCTGAAACCTGCTGCCTTACCGCGAACTTCGAAACCCGCAAATTTCGAGGATTTGTCTATGTCACTCTAATGCCGCCTTCGTTTGAGTGACAGAGATAAATCCTCGAATTGAATTTTTCGAAGGTTTATTTCGAAGTTCGCGGTAGTACGCATGTAGGTATCGATAGAAACAGCTACATACCTAAACACTTTACTTTTTATTTCGATTATGAAATAAGCAAAATAGTTACCTACTTAGTATTTTATTTTGCTAGATAGTAATATTCTCAAGAGGAAAGGCCGGACCCTGGCAAAGGCCGGGATAACTCTAGGTAGATGGAGCAGTAACATTCTACATTTAACAATTTAGGTACACGAGTAAATCGAATATAAGTATAAACTAGTAGGTGGGTACATGCTTTGTCCCACTTGGTTAAAGCACATCTTTAACACTTCTAACCCTTCAACCTCGCATTAGTGGCCTAACCAAAGGTAGTGCAACCCGTCTTTACATATTTTTGAACGAAGTATGAGGATAAAAGGATCTTAAAATTATCGGAGAACAATATTGGCACAATGAGGTAGGAATATCTTTTTCATCTTATTTGCTTTTTCACGATAAATTTAAGGCCTGAAAAGGAATAAAATCACGTTCAAACTGACCAGCGGCGTGTCACATATTCCAATGATTGTGCTAATAATGCTGGATTTTAGGTATGAGAATGCATTATAATGCATTCTCATACCTAAAATCCAGCATACTGAAACTAACGATATATCGTTAGTTTCAAATCACGTCGACAAACTATAGTTGCGGTTTATCGGAATTTGTACCATTTACATGGGACAACTTTGTACCTACACCGTAGGTATAGAAATAGAAAATAATTTATTCGTGACACACATAGCAAAGCAGATATAACAGTATACAAAAGAAAAAGTGCCACGAAATGGTCTCATCTCAGCATATTGCTGAGACATACATTTACTAAAAAGTGTTTGTCCATTGATAAGTCAGTAAAATATACACTCAAGTCTAAGGCACTGGTCTCACCGCGAGCTACTAATAGTAGAGGTCCAAATGGAAAAAATTGTGCGCTGTGAGTTACAGTTTTGTAATTTTTACCAGAGCTAGAGGGTGGAAAAATAAATATTTTTAGATGTGGAGGGAAAACCAATTCCCCCCCTGAACGAGGGGGGAGGGGGGTGAATGTGCAAACGGAAGGGTTATGTTTAAAAATTTTTCGTCTAATATTTAGGCCTACTATTCATTGTTTGGTATCATTTTCATATAAAACAGACACGGGGAATTCATTTTTGATAATAAACATGAGGATTTTCATATATTAAAAAATAATTATTGGTATAAAGGTAAAATAATCACCGTTTTTATTTTGATTGTTGCGTTATATAAGTATTACCAAATAAATATATGAAACTAAAAAAATACTACAAGATAGCATATTTATTGTAGTTTTTAAAAATATATACTTATTGGAACTTTCCATGCTAAAATAAGTTGTAAAAAAATTGCACCTGTCACGTACCTCGAATAAAAAAGGGACGTTGCTTTGAGTTATTGTTGACAGTACGTTTCTACTGCGGGAATTTAGCGATTTTGCGTAAACAAAATACTCCATAATGTCTGTTAGGGCAAATTGCATTAACCTGGGTTAACCGAGCACCCCGGGTTAAACGTTTATTTTACACGGAATTTGATAATTGATAAATTTCTTATGAAGTAAGTGACTGACCCGGCACTATACAGAGGATATCCAAGACATCAGCCTATGTGATATTAGAATGGCTCTTGAACAGCTCAAAAATAACAGGGCGTCTGGGGAAGACGGAATTATAGCTGAGCATCTGAAGCCAGCTTATGTTCTATCCAATCCTTATGGTCCTTCAGAAGTTGTTCAACTCCGGAAGGGAAAACGCCTTAGGCATGGAACAGAAGAGTGGTGGTACCTGTTCTTGAAAAAAGGTGACAACGCCTTATTGAAGAACTACCGATCCGTCTCACTTCCGAGCAATATTTATAAGATGTTTTCAAGAGTCATCACGAATCGTCTTGCACGCAGGCTTGATGACTTCCAGCCTCCCGAACAAGCCGGTTTCCGAATTGGCGTTTCGTAAATGTTATACAGAAGACTGAGGAATAGGTATAACCTGCCCCTCTGTTTAGCGTTTAGCGTTTGTGGACTACGATAAGGGGGGTTTCCAGGACGTACTAATGCGGTTTAATTTAAGGTCGAGAGAAAGGGACAAGACTATACGAGTTGTGTATCACTGCCCCTTTCCCAGAACCTAAACTGAATCGTATTAGTACGTCATGGTAGCCCCCAAGGCCTTCGATTTGATCGAAACTCTGCGTACTGCAGTCTCTTTAACGATACCAAGTAGACTACCGCTATTTCGAAATGTTGAGGTGTTTGTACGAAAGCGCCAGTATGTCAATCTGACTCCAAGACCAGAGCTTGAAGCATATTATACTGCAGCGGGGAGTCAGGTAAGGAGGTATCATTTCCCCTAATCTGTTTACCGCTGCACTGGAAGATGTCTTTAAAACTGGACTGGAAAAGGTGAGTATCAACATAAACAGCGAGTACCTCACTCACCTTTACCTTTACCATTCGCTGATGATACGGTGGTCTTGGCTGAGAGCCTGAGACCTTGGAAGATTTCAGTACGATGCTCGCTCGTTCGTCTTAGGATGAACATGGATAAGACGAAAACTCCCGTTACAATCGGAGACTAAACTCGAAGGTGTAGACGACTATAATATACGTAGGACAAGCTACCTAGGTAGGTCCAACTTTGAGTAAGAGGTCAATCATCGAATCCGACTAGGTTGGGCAGCGTTTGGGAAGCTACGACACATCTCTTCGTCCAATATTCCGCAGTTCTTGAAGACAAAAGTATTTGATCAGTGTGGCAACACACACTGATCAAAGATTTAAAAGAGTGATGTGATGACATACGGTACTGAAACGTTGTCGCTTAGAATGGGCCTCATAAGAAAGCTCAAAGTCACCCACAGGGCAATGGAGAGGGCTATGGTGGGAGTCTCTCTGCGAGGTCGTATTAGAAATGAGACGATCCGCTGCAGAACCAAAGTATAGCTCCATAGCTCTCCGAATCACTAAACTAAAGTGGCAGTGGGTGGGGCACATTGCACGTAGAACCGATGGCCAATGCGGCGGCCTCGCAGGTGGAAGGCACAGCGTGGGTAGGCCCCCCACAAGGTGGACAGTGAAGGTCTCAGGAGTCCGCTGGATGCGAGTGGCGCAGGACCGGTCATTGTGGCAATCTTTGGGGGAGGCCTATGTTCAGCAGTGGGCGTCTTTCGGCTGATATGGTAATAATGATGATTTATGAAGTAAACGTTTAACAATTGATTGTCAAATTCCATATGATATAAACTTTTAACGTGGGTGAACTGGGTTAGTTGTTCAGTCCCGGTTAGTGAAAATTACCTTTATCGTCTTTGGTAATGAGATCATTACTTAATGACACTTGTAAAAATGATTACCCATTCCGATTCATATGATCAGATACTATATATCATACATGTGATCAGATAGACCAGACATATAATATACACGCGGTATACAATACTTAATCGATAAAATCTAAAAATAGAATCTTATCAAATAAAATTCTTATTAATCGTAGGTTATTTAAAAAAAGATCAGAAAATATTCAATTTACTTCCATATCAATAAATATTTATAATTGTAATATGAACAATAATATGCAAGTACAAAAATATGTATAATCTATGAGCAGTAGCCGGCACAAAAGTCTCTTTTTTGAGATTACGCGGAGGTTTTTGATGGAGGTACGCGTCAGGTAAATTTTTTTTTCAGTGAATTTTTGTATGAAAGACTACAAAATGTGTATATTTTTAAAAACTGCAATAAATATGCTATCTTACACAATTTTTTTTAAATTGGATAAGTTTGTTTTTTAATACTTATAATAAATAAAATAAAATAAAAAAGCCTTTATTTCCATTGACCTTAAACAAGTACAATTACATTTATAAAGAAGAAAAATATGAATTAACAAGAAAAATAAAAATAAAGCAGTAAAAAATAAACTAGAAATTTCATACTTTCGAAATCAAACTTATTTAACTGATATTTTTGTGTGTATATGTACATAAATACATACATAAATCTATATTAATATATAGATATATGCACACACATACATACATACACACACAAGAATTCAGAATATAGATGTATATTATGGAACCATCCATTTCTGGACGTAGGCCTCCTCCCATTTGTGCCAGCTTTCCCTGTCCTGTGCCAGACGGGACCAGTGACTGCCGGCTAATGCCACGATGTCGTCTCTCCATCGCCGTGCAGGTCGTCCCCTCTCTCTTTTTCCTTCCTCAATAAAGCACCAGTGTAGAATACGTTGACTCCATCTACTGTCATTTATTCTAGCAACGTGACCTGCCCACTTCCATTTAAGCTTTGCCATCATCTCTAGAGCGTCGATAATTTTTGTTTGGGATCTAATATAGGTACTTCTAATTCGGTCTCTAAGTTTGACGCCTATCATGCTTCTCTCGGCAGCTCTTTGGAAGGATCTAATCTTTGTTCTGTGGTCTACATTTGGGGCCCAGGTTTGACAGCCATATGTAAGAGTTGGTAACACATTTGAGTCCATCACTTTCTTTTTAATGTGAAGTGGGAAGTTACCTTTGAAAATGTTTTTAAGTGCCCAATATTTATTCCAACTTAGGGATATTCGTCGTGTAATTTCTTTCCCTGTCCTGTCCTCGAAACTTATATTCTGTCCCAAGTAGATGTAATCATCGACATATTCTATGTGGTGGCTATTTGCATATAGTGGTTTTTTCAAACCGTTTGTCATGGCCTTGGTTTTTTCTGTATTTATGTTCAAACCACAAAGTTTACTCTCTTCATTTAGAGAGCATAGCATTTCCTGTAACTCTTCGTGGTTTTCAGACAGGATGACTATATCGTCTGCGAAACGTAAGTTACAGAGATATTCACCATTTATATTAATCCCCTTGTCCGACCATTGCAGCTTTCTAAATATAGATTCAAGTAGAGCAATAAATAGTTTTGGTGATATCGTATCCCCTTGTCTGACGCCTTTCTCTATATTGAATAGCTCTCCGGCTTTCTCTAGTCTCACGCGTGCTTTACAATTCAGATAAATATTTTTCAAAATACTGATATATTTGCTGTCCACACCTTGTTCTTCAAGAGCTTCCCAGAGCTTATCATGTTTAATAGAGTCAAAAGCTTTACTATAATCAATGAATAAAATATATAGAGTTTTCTTATATTCAGAATACTTTTCCATCACCTGCGTCACGGTAAATAAATGATCAATTGTAGAGTAACTCTTCCTGAAACCTGCTTGATCTCTACTTTGGTTTTCGTCAATTTGTCCGGTAATGCGGTTTAGTATGGAATTTGTAAATATTTTATAAATTACAGGTAGTAAACTAATTGGTCTATAATTTCCAATATTTTTCGGGTCTCCTTTTTTGTATAAAAGTGAAATAATGCAGTTTTTCCAAGCTTCCGGGGGTTTTTCGTATGTCATAACTTGATTAAAAAGGTCTACGAGTCTTGGGATAATAGAGTCATCAAAAGCTTTAATTATGTCATTTGTGATGCCGTCCTCACCTGGGCATTTACTTGTTTTCAATTTTTTTATCACTACTCTAATTTCAGAGTGCAGGAAAGGCATGAAATCCATGCCTGTGTTAGGCTGATGGTAGAGTTCCAAATTATTTTGCGTATCGTTATCCTTATAAAGATCTTGATAGAACTCTGTTGATGCTTTTAATAAATCTTTCCTTGATGTAACCAATGTGTTGTTTTTATTTTTTAGCTCCATAACCCAGTTTTTAGTAAGAGTTAATTTCTTAAAAGCTTTTTTACATGAACCTGACGATTCAAGTTCTTCTAATAAGACGTTGAATTTATATGTATTCAGTTTGCATTTGATCTTCTTTCTAATTTTTTTATGTAATATTCGTAATCGTTTTCTGTCCTGAAATGTTCTTGTTGGTATTTTTTTCAATAACTCTCTTTCTTCAATCAGTTTAGTTATACTTTCATTTATTATGCAGTCATATAGTTTTTTTTTAATATCTTTGTTGTTTGGTAGTTTTCTGATGCATTTATTAATTGTGTTGAGCAAGTTTTGGTAGGTTTC
>JALPQI010019476.1:0-27643 GCA_025490895.1 Thaumatotibia leucotreta | reverse complement strand
TATTGATGAACTTTTAGTATGGGACCGACATCCGATTCGAGAAAAAAAAATCTGATGTTCTATACATTTCCGCCTGCTAAAATCTCAGGGTTTGTATGGAAATGGTATGGAAATAGTAAAAGTCCATCAATATGACCTCAGATTAACCTTTAAAATATGAACGGTGATTAAAAAACTCACGGTGTATACTCGTAATATCGTCGGGGATAGTGCAATACCACGTAACCACAGAATTAGATTTGGATAGAAGAAACAAGTTCATTCATTTGTATGGCGGCCGAGCGTGTCAGATTTGGTACTGAAATTGTTACTTGCCTATGATTTTAAATATGTCTCAGGCCCTTGAGTATTCATATTTTTTTGTGTTGTTGCAATTAATATTACTTAAGGAGGCATTATTAATGTTTTTGTTCTTCAACTTACAAAATTTGATGCCCGAAAGCTGCAAGCTGCGATTAAAGACGGAAAACTCAGTGGATTTCACTGAGTTCATTTGACACGCTAAGTAGATATACGTTTGCTTTATCTATGGTATATATGACATCTGTGGTCGTCAGATTGTACTCTTCCAAAAAGTCATAAGTCTTAAACACGACCTTTCACGTTGCGACGTTTTGTAGTGTATCAGAGATATAGATAAGGTGCGTAATATGAACTAGACACTAGAGTTCACTAGACATTAATCTATTGATAAGAATATCCGTGTTCATAAGGTGCGTGCAGACCAAAAGAGCATTCGCTATTCTATCCCCCACTTTACGAAATCGACGAATCACGTTTCGTGTAACGATCGAATTTGGTAGAGTAGGGGGTTAGAATAGCGAATGCTCGTTTGGTCTGAATGCACCTTTAGATATGTACCCGGTTTTGCTTGCGTTAAAGAAAGAGCTTATTCACTTTTTGCCACAATCAATTAGCGTCTAATTAAAACGGCTTGGTTGCAGTCAGGTTTGTAACGGGAATTAAGCACTAAATTTGAATAAAAACTCGGATTTGCTGTTAATTATATAAACTATAAGCGATATTATTATATGTAAACGTCGATCAAGCTTAAATTCCTAAAGGTTTCGTAATTGATTATCGTTACGAACCTAATTAGGTGTCCTTAAAAATGGTCCCTATAAATGTCCCTATAGTTAAAGTCCAAATAAGGTGTGTATAAAAATGTTCAGAAGTCCCAGTGCACTTTAATTCTGTGTAAAGGTGCGTTCAAACTAAAAGAGCATTCGCTGTTCTAACCTCCCACTCTACGAAATTCGATCGGTAGACAAAACGTGATTGGTTGATTTCTTAGAACGGGCGCTAGAACAGCGAATGCTCTTTTGGTTTAAACGCACCTTACTAAGATCGTTGTAAGATATTTATAAGAGGGTTCTTTCGATACATATTTTTGGGCATTTCTCCGAGCGTTTCAACCGCCGTGACATCCGTGGCAACATTATTACCCGATTTCCGAGGGTCTCATACATTTTTTGGATATCTTGGTAGTTTTCCACTAAGTACGTTTACCAATATATCCAAAAGTTCTTGCATCTCTCACGGGATTCGTGTCATAAGGCTGCCACCGAAGTCATGGCGGTTGAAAAGAAATGCCCGTTTAGCATTTGACTGTACTAATGTTTTTGTTGTCAAAAGAACAAACAAATATTTTCCTTCCATTGTTAAATAAACGTGAAAATACTATCGTAGGATTAGCATCGAATTTTATGTAACTGTTGACAGTGTGTCTTCTATTTAGGTTTCTTGGAAGATGGATATTTTGGCGCAGATTCAAGCGGACCGAATAGATTAAATCAGTTTCAGGGAATTTGTAACCAGGTTACGAGAAAGAAATATACTCTTATAGTGGCAATAATAATTACAAATGTAACCCATGAATACATTTCATTTCATTTTATATAGTTTCGCTCTGGAGATAATATACCTACATATTATATAATACACAGAACAAAAAATTACGTAGAAGTGGCTTATACCCCGATTCTCGAGAGAACCGATGTCGCCACACTCACACTGGCGCAAACATGCACACAGAAGTATCTGAATGCTTATTGGTTATAAAATCTTATACAAAAATAAACTTTATTTCGAATGCGACAAAAGCAAAATTATACTACTCGTTTTATTACTTACGACGTTTCGCTTGCTACTACTAACTTGCAAAGAGAGTGTTGCCATCTAGCGTCAAGTAGCATAAGTCTGTTTAATAACTAAAACTCAATAGTTCAGCAACTCCCCAATAGATGGCGAATCCTTGTTCTCTCTCCCACATACGTGGCATGTCCCAAGAGTAAAAGAGATAGGCTGCTTTTTGCACGTTATGGCTAACAAGCGTCATAGTGCTGTGCAAGAGTCGGTATTATATCGATAAAATATATATAATTATATATATGAAGTGATAGCATTGGGCGTCTAGGGAGGTAATTACGGTATTACTAACTAGAGTGTTAGATTTTAATGACTCGAGTTAGTATTCCGCTTACCGACCGTGATGCATACAATGTTTTTCATCACACTTCTAAGCAAAAAAAATTGTTTTAAGACAAAATATTGTTAAATGACGTACCAACTTTTCTATAACTCCCTAGGGAATACTCCCGCGAAATAGGAAATAGGAAGCTCCGCGAATAGGAGTGCTTTGTAATTGGCCCCCAATGGGGCAAGTGTGATGAAAAAGTACATTTCTTCGATTTGCTTTGGTTTTTCATCATCATCATCATCATCATATCAGCCGAAAGACGTCCACTGTTGAACATAGGCCTCCCCCAAAGATTGCCACAATGACCGGTCCTGCGCCACCCGCATCCAGCGGACTCCTGCGACCTTCACCAGGTCATCAGTCCACCTTGTGGTGGGCCTACCCACGCTACGCCTTCCGGTACGTGGCCGCCACTCAAAAACCTTCCCGCCCCAACGGCCATCGGTTCTACGCGCAATGTGCCCCGCCCACTGCCACTTCAGTTTAGCGATTCGGAGAGCTATTTCGGTTACTTTGGTTCAATAATTAATTCATAACCTTTTGAATAATTAAAAACAGACAGATGGACAGTCGGGCAGACAATGATAACGATAATTTGAGAACGGCACCTTAAAATTCACACCCATAATATTATAATATTATGATAAGCAGACCTACACTCAGCAGCTAGCAGCAAAAGGCTGAGATGATGATGATGATGACGACGATGACAGTCGGGCAGACATGGTGAAACTATAATTTGACAATAGAACCTTAACATTCACAATATTATAATATGAGGATGTGGGGATCTATACTAAGCAGTAGGTAAGGTAGTAGTCTTAGGGTGATGATGATAATGACGACAATGACAGTCGGGTGGACATAGCGAAACTATAATTTGGCAACGAAACCCTAATATCCACAATATTATAATTGGATGACATGCAGGCCTACGCTCAGCAGCTGGCAGCAAAAGGTTGAGATGATGATGATGATGACGATGACAGTCGGGCGGACATGGCGAAACTATGATTTGGCCACGAAACCTTAATATCCACAATATTATAATATGATGATACGTAGGCCTACGCTCAGCAGCTGGCAGCAAAAGGTTGAGATGATGATGATGATGACGATGTCAGTCGGAAACCCGATTAAATAAATAAAGATTATAGAGAACATGTTTCAATTTTTCGGCTCAAGACAACTAATGTAGGTATATCGACGAAATAAAATATCGATATCGATACCTTTTTGGACCCTTTCCTCGCATTGGCCGCTACTCAGCCTATCGTTCCGAAATTCTAGAAATTTCCATAGTTTCATGCCAAATAAAAAACGACCTTATTATTGGCATATAAAGTTGTTTCTTATTTAGTGTAGTACAAACATCTTGCGGAAGACGAAATATTTTAGAAAATATTAAAATATTAACAAATTAAGAACTTCCGGTGGTATGAAATACCTTCATTGGTGAGGTTTGACTTCTGGCTGTTACTTTTACATCCCAAAACGGCACAAAAAGGCATATTTGCACATTCTTTTTCGGATTTATTCGAAAACGATCTCACGTGAGCGCGCTTAGAGAACTGACGGCCTACTGTGGTTAACTTTTGTGCAGGTAAGCCTTGCGCTGCTTACTATTGCCACACGCGCTGCGCTTACATTACGCTTCTACTGTTTTTTCTGTTTTGTGATATAATATGAAAGGTACACGGAAAGAACACGTCTAGTCAATTCAAATTACAGAAGGAAAAACCTTACATTTAACAGAATAAGGTGTGAATTTGCCGTGATTTTTTAAAGTATTGGACATATTTTTTCCGTGGCCCCTTCATATATTAATATATTTAAGGCATGTTATTCATATTTTTACGACAAACGGGTCTTAATCGCGTAAACTTATATTTCATATTCTCATGACGTTTCGGACATGACGTTACACCTGTGGTTGCAGGCCGACAGGCAGTCTGTAGTCATCGATTGTTCCATAGAAATACAAAGTAGTTAGTACGAGCGTTCATTCCGGATAGAACTTCATTTTGGCCGAATAACAAGAATGTATAAAATAAAAATTTACATTTATTGCAAAATATGCATTTGTTTTTCGATTTTTGTTTTTTTGACCGGAATATTTTTGTTAATACTGGATGGAATCGATTAGCATAAAAAAGTTTGTAAAAAAATACTGTTTTCGCTCACCCTGATGTTTTTTCTAGGATCGCGAAATGCCATATTTCTTTATAGTTTAAATAAAATTGATGGCTTAAGATCACTTTTTTCGTAGCATCACGAGGTAGCCATCGATTATGGGTTTGCTGTAGCAATAGCACCTATAGAACTACATACATAATATACGGGTATTACAAAAATGGTGATACAAGATAATAAAACATGAATCAATTAATGATTTTGAAATTTTTGAACAACTTTTACAATGGGTCCAAATTTGAAAACTCAAGAAAAAAACGACACTTCCATTATCGTTCCATAGAAATAAATGGGCTTCCATATAAAAGGTAGGTCGACCAAAATGTATGGAAGCACCCTGTATAGATAAACAAGATGGGATCGTAGGTGACTGGCCTAAAAATAAATACCGACTGTAAATTACCTCTGCGGTGCGATGGTGTTTATTTGGTTTATCGTTGTAGATAAAACATCCGTCTCGTCGGAAGACGTATGAACGTTTATCATATCTATAGACAAAATGATCTTTGATAATAAATATAAATGAAAGATGTTTCAGTCCAAAATACTTCGCGTCTTTTACTCTGTCTCGTAACATTGCCGTTGAGATCATATATTGAATACCTTGTTTTTTAGTTACCTATTCAGATGCTGGCTGGTGTAGTAATTGTTAAATGTATCAGAGAACGTTGCCGAAGAAAATGACGTAAGTTCAACGTAAATGGTAAAAACTGGAAAGAATACTTCCTAATGCATAGAACAACATTTATTAATAACGATATCAATATTAATTCAATCTATAAACTAATAATTGGTAGGTAACATGAGTTTTGTTCTTACACTATACTAAATAGCCGTGTCGTGACGGCAGTAAGAATACATTTGTCAATACCCCAACTCTTTCCGCGGGTATCGTAGAAGTCGACTAAGGGATTGAAGTGTCACTGACCATTATTTGATAAAAGATTGATGATGGGCCGCAGCGTCATCATAGTAGACATACTACTACGATCGACAATTCGCTTGCCCAACGTGGCAATTACGGGCATTTACCTCCTAATGCGTCTATACGCATAGTTAATAGGAGAGGCCTACGTCCAGCAGTGGACTGAGATAGGCTGATGATGTGTGATGTGACTATACTAAATGGCAATACTAAGTTCAACTGTACAATGACTACGAAATAGATAGCTTGTTTACGTAGGTGTGTTTAAGATACCTAATTTGTCCACATGACGACACAAACATCCCACAAATCCGTCTCTGACACGTCTCTGATAACTCTGATAAGAACGCTTTCTTTGCATTAGGTGCCACGTTGTGCCACTATTTACGCTCTACTCTATAAAAGCTACTTAACTCGTTAAAATATGCTTCCAACTAGTCATAACTCACTGTAGATTAGGTCTGGTTGTTAAAACCTCAATAAAACTGAGAACCATTAACATTTAACGGTCAGAGGTGCTGGAACGCACAATTACGTGCTCAAAAACGCATAAAATGATACCAGTTCAATTGGCTATGTAAAGTTTTCCGAAGGTATAAATATTATATTTTTCCCTGATAGCCCTCGTCTTAAGGTTCAAGAAAATGCGGCTATTTTATTTTTGTGTCCTATAATTTGGTAACATTTTTTTTAAGTGAGAAGATGACATTTGTGCGGTTTTATGGATGAACAGAGCCTAATGCTTTCGTCAGCAATCAGTACAATGAAATAGTATAGTACAATTTCTTAGAAAGTTTGTACAGTCAAAGACAAAATAAGGTGTACACAAAAATGCTCAAAGATATGTCCCAGTGCACTCTAACTCTGTGTAATAAGAACGTCGTAACATATTTATGAGCGGATTCTTTTGATACTTATTTTTGTACTTGTACATTTGGATCACGTTTTCAATATTGATAAAAATTGGTAGGCTGTAAAAGTAAAAGTCATTGATGCTGAGCAAGATCCACCACATTTCCCAAAATGTCCAAAAATTTTTGTATGAAGCATTCCTTTTTTGTTACCAAAAATATATAGTAATCTTGTAATAAAAAAGGAAACTTCCTTATAAACTTTCTGGGACTCATAATACAGGGTGTTCCACGAGCCACTGAAACCCTTGAATGGGGTGATTTAGTAGGGTATACTGAATAACTTTTAATATGGGGCCAATCATGAAATATAAAAATAAATTTGTCTTTTTCATACGTTTTGACCGATTGATCACGACATTTTATATGAAAAAGGCAATTTTTTTTTTGAGATTTCGGGGTTAGCTCCATAGTAAAAGTTATTCAGTTTAACCTACCAAATCACCCCGTTCAAGGTTTTCAGTGGCTCATGGAACACCCTGTATAACCCATAACGAATCTAGTGTGAGCCCTAGAAGATTACAAGTACATGAAGACTATCAAATGACGCCCGCAACTCATACATAGTTGATTCTCCGCATTTAAATGTTCTGGCGGTGGTCCAAGAAAAGGGTTTGTAAACTTCCGCCGGTCTATATTTGCGAATTACGTTCACGTGGACGCCTCACGTTCATATTATAAACTTATTGATATATTATTAGCTTATTCATTTAAGGAGAAAGAGTTGATAACATGCTTTATCGGTAGAATGTCCCAAAAATAACGCAAGAATTGAAATCAATCAAAAATATATATTTAGTTGTTGAATTTCTTATTTCTTGATTGAATTATAAAGTACAAAAAAATGAAGGGCCCACGGAAAAAACATGTCCAATACTTTAAAAAATCAGAGCAAATTCACACCTTAATCTGTTAAAAGTAAGGTGGTTTTCCCTTTGAAATTTGAATTGACTAGACATGTTTCTTTCCGTGGATCCTTCAAATATTAGGTTTTACTATGGTAGATAGAGCATACCGGGAAATTACTTCGAAAGCCTTGCTGTGATATAATCCCAAAGGTAGGTAAATATTACAGAATAATTAACTAAGTAAATTAAGCACTAACAAATTATGTAAATTGAGACTATTGAATAAAGGACCTTCTGGGAAAAACGTTGTCATTTCTCATTGTGTAGCAAAAAAAAATACCTAATGGCTATTTATCATTGTAAGGTTCTTGTATTAATATTGAGGTTATGGGAATGTGTATTGTTTCAGTCGGGTTATTAAAATAATGAGGCTGGTATGAATCATACTTTATGTATAAATATTGTGCAGTTGTGTAGGTATTATTGCACGAAGAGACAATACTAACAGGATTATTTATGTCGCGCTGAATCCTCTTTATTAAACAGTCAGCAGCAGATATTGCTAAGCGGGCAGGGTGTTCAAAATGAACTTGGCACGACCTTATTGCTAAGACTATAAAGGTGCATGCAGACCAAAAGAGCATTCGCTGTTCTATGCCCTACTCTACGAAATCAACGAATCACGTTTCGTGTAACGATCGAATTTCATAGAGTAGAGAGATCGAACAGCGAATGCTCTTTTGGTCTGCATGCACCTTAAGAGTGTCTTATAGTATTTTATGCAACAGTTGTTTAAGAGAGGTCAAAAAAGGCGAGTGGCGTAAGTAACAATTTGAGGCGAAGCCGAAAATTGTTAATAAAGACGCCACGAGTATTTTTTGACTCGGTTAAACAACGTTGCATACATTACTTTTTCTACGACTAAGGATTATCACAAAATAAAACACAGTTTGTTATATGAAAATATACTTTAATTATTTTACCTATATTTTGAGCAAAACATTTCCCGTCAGCATAACGCACAAAAAAGTTCAAAGTGTTGCAGTTATCTGGGCGAAGAATCATGTACTTTTTGCAGATATGGTAATATTTCCCTGTTATTGTAAAAGTGCGATCAATTCGGTTCTTGGTGTTCATTATATGAACCACTAGCGTTTCCTGGGCATCAATAATATTGTAATTTTTTAAATCGTGTAACTCTTGCCGGCGACAAGCCCCCATTATTCCAAAAATTACAGCCACCTGTAACAATAAATAGGAATCTAGGTGTTAAAAATCCTTACAATGTAATTAAATACAATATTTGCATACACAGAATACCTAAATAACATAATTAACCGAATATACTAGTGCATTAATAAAACAATAAAACAACAAGTATGTAACTATAGATTTACCTTGTTGAATAGATGATTCCGATCAGGTGCTTGCTCAATGAATGTTTTTAATTCATCTGGTAAAAAAGTCTTCGCTTTTTTCGCCTTAAAACCTTCTGACTTTCTTTTCAATAAAGCCAGCAACTTGGCGTATCTAGATATGTCTGTCTGGTGGTATATGTTGAGAGTTGCCTTGAGTTTTGAATATTCAACCCAAAGTGAAGACGGTTTGAATAATTCTATGAGGCTTTTAAAATATGCCAATAGGACATTCTCTGAGAATGACGAAGTCTGGTGTTCGATTCGCCACGCCATGAATTTCTTGTACGACTGATCGTAAAGCTGCCGCGATTTTGTAGGCAACAAATTCTCAGTAACTGATTGTGCCGCCGTCGATATTTCTTCCGGTGTCAGAACCAAGTCCTCATCATAATCCATCTTATATAATTATTTTTTTTTTTTTTTTTTCCTAGCCTATACTGGTGTCCCACTGCTGGGCAAAGGCCTCTCCCCTGGATCTCCATGTCTCCCGATTTTGTGCTTCCTCCGGCCAGTTGTCTAGGAACGAGTCCATATCGTCCCGCCATCTCCGTCTGGGCCTGCCACGTCCGCGTCGCTGTACCGGCACCCACTTTGTGGCTATGCTAGCCCACCTATCAGGATGCATGCGATAGACGTGGCCAGCCCAGTCCCACTTGAGCCTAGCGGTTTTTTTGCCGACGTCAACAACTCGCGTTTTGGAGCGCAGTGTGGTGTTCCGGATGCGGTCAGTCCTTTTAACACCTAGAATGCTACGCTCCATAGCGCGCTGGCAAATCTTCAGTTTGGATTTCTGACTCTCGGTAAGCGACCAAACCTGGGCACCATAGGTTAGGACAGGCAGAATACACATATCCACAAGTTTTCGCTTGAGTGACAGTGGAAGGTTGCCCTTCATCAGCTCTTTCATGGACCAGTAGCTCTTCCAGGCGTTATTAACACGGCGTTCGACTTCTTTGTCTTGCCTGTTGCTGAAAGAGACTATCTGGCCCAAGTAAATATACTCGTTGACATAGTGTATTATCTGCCCGTCTACCTCAACCCTATGTTTCGTACCGCTAGTCATGACTTGGGTTTTCGCTCGATTCATCTGAAGTCCAACCTGAAGGCTTGCGTTGCTCAGCTCTTGGAGCATTTCTTGTAGTTCTGTAGCAGAGGAGGCAAAGAGGACAATATCGTCGGCAAATCGAAGATTTGACAGCCTTCTATCACCAACGAATATCCCTCTTGCCTCCCAAGAAACCGCCAGGCTCTTGAACACTTCTTCCAGGGTACTGGTAAATAATTTTGGAGACAGCGGGTCACCCTGTTTGACCCCTCGCTGTATAGGGAAAGAAGGACCGGAATGTTGAAGTTTAACGTCTGCTGTGCTGTTGCTATAAATATTTCTAATTAAGTTTATGTAAGCCAGGTCTATGTTTTGATTTTGTAGTGCGGTTACTATTGAAGAATGGGTGATGCTGTCAAATGCTTTGGTGTAATCTACAAATGCTATGTACAAGGGAATTTTGAACTCTGTATGCTTTTCTATTATTTGATTGATAGTGTGGAGGTGATCGGTGGTGGAGAATCCGGGGCGAAAACCAGCTTGGTTGGGGGGTTGGTGGCGGTCTAATTGCCCTGAAATGCGACACTCGATAACTTTAATGAATATTTTGTAAATATGTGATACTAAACTAATTGGTCGATAGTTCCCTACGTCAGTCTTATCGCCTTTTTTATGCAAAAGTATAATATTAGAATGGAGTAATTGTTGGGGAATTTTGCCTGTTCTTAAGATACTGTTAAATAATTTTGCTAAGGGATATAAAAGGTTTGCCTTTCCAAAAACGAGTGACTCTGCGTTTATGCCATCAACACCTGGGCTTTTATCAAATTTCATCGTGGATAAGGCTTTTTCCACTTCATCCGTTGTGATGGGGGAGATGGTTTCAGCGCAGAGATGCCCGGTAGTAGTTTGTGCGTTAACTGGGTCTGAATACAGGGATGAGTAGAATTTTGTGCATATGTCTAATATTTTGGTTCTGTTGTTATGTTTTTTGCCATGTTCATCTTTTAAACTAGTTATCCATGTTTTGTTCTTTGTTAACCCATTCTTTGCGGCCCTTAGTGATGTGTTATTGATTAATGCTGACGCGACCAATTTCGTGTTGTGGTTTCTAATATCTGCTCGAATGCTGCGTTTAGTTTTCTTATCTATTGTACGGTATTCTGCAGAGCCTGCTTCTAGACCAGTTCGCTGTTCTATTAGATTCTTGGTGGCGCTTGTCAGTATGGCATGTTTGTTTTGGGTAGTTTTAATCTTATTATTTGCTGACTGGACTGCTGTTAAAATGTTATTATATTGGATCTCAGTGTCATCGTTGTCTAGATCTAAGTTGAGAGCACTAAATTGGTTTTTCAATTCCAGGTTGTAATGGTCGTAATTGGCAGTTAATATAGCTCTATTGAGCTTCTTGTGACGTCTTGAAAATATGATTTTACGGTGAACTTTGAAGTTAAACTTTAGTGTGGTTCGGAGGGGTCTATGGTCTGACTGGAATTGAATTTTATTTACTATGCCTATATTGTTGATTACGTGGATATTTGAGGTTAGTACAAAGTCGATTTCGTTCTTCGTTTGCCCATCAGGTGACAGCCAGGTCCAACGACGCTGTGTTTTTTTAGGAAAATAGCTGTTACCAACCTTCATGCATTGCCCGAACGCAAACTGGATCATACGAGAGCCACGTATATTTCGAACCCCCAATCCATATGGTCCGAGAATTTCCTCGCTGTCCAATTCTTGCCTAAGCCCTATTTTAGCGTTGAAATCTCCGAGGACAATATTCCATGATCCTCGGTTCTCGTCGCATGCCTTATTCAGAAGGTCATAAAAATCCTCGACCTCGTCGTCGCAGTACGCAGATGTTGGTGCGTATATTTGAATCACCGTCAGGGTCTCTTTTGGTGTTAGCTGGAACTTGAGTACTGCAATTCTATCGGAGTAGCTGCGGAATTCAATAATATTGTTCTTCCACTTTGTGGCCACCAGGAAACCTACACCTCTCTGTCCACTGGTGTCCCCAAAATGGTAGAATACACAGTCTTTTCTCTCTTCTATTTCTTCACCCGGTCTTCTTACTTCCGACAGACCTATTATGTCCCATTTCACTTTTTCAAGAGCATTTTCTAGTTCTACTAAGCGCTCTTCTCTTAGTAGAGTACGAACGTTGTAGGTTAAGACGTTAAGCATTTCTGTGTCCGTTTTGCAAGCCAAGGTCGTTGAATTTAAAATGGGTGTCCTCGCTTGGGTATTCTTAGCACCCCTGGCTCTGGGGATGCGATCCCCAGCACCGCCAAGCACTCGGGGCCGATTCGGGGAATTGTTCATCCATGGGGAGGTTTGGATCGTAATCCCACCACGCTGATCCAATGCGGGTTGGTGGGTCGCCAGTTTTGCCTCGTTTGCTATTTGGCAGGGTGCACCGCGGGCAGGTGAGGTTGGCTTGGGTTCCGAAAGATGTTGTATGGAACCCCTTATTATTAAATTTATTTTCTTCACTACACAGTCCAAAAAAAGATGAAAAAAGAATTTTAAACAAATTTAAAGATTGCCGCACAAACTGAAAATAACAATGAAAAAACAAATGACGGAATGTAATAGACACGGTAACGTTTTTTTTTAAACTGTCAGTTACTGCCTGCCGGTGACGATTCTAAAACACTTGCGTTTTTTTCCTTACGTTGGTAGCAATTATTTTAGATACGTTATTATTTCAGACAATATGAATCCAGTTGTTTGTTAAGTTGTCAGGTTTGCGATTTGTTGTAAATTGAGTAGGTATCTCTGCTAGCAGTTGCATTTTAGCGACTTTATAAGCCTAGGGTGTTTTTGAAGAATAGAGTATATAGACTTTTCTGAAATTGTGTAAGCCCAGCTTTTATATTTGTTGGCGGGACTATATAAATGACAGATAAAAGTGCCGGAGTAGAAGAAGATCATTGTGAACTTACCCGCTTAGCAAATATCTGCTGCAGACTGTGCCTTCCTAGCTCTAGTTCAATATTTCCGAAAGGTAAAAGGTAAGGCACTTTATGTCGATATTAAAGGCCGGTTAAATTTGAATTACTAAGACGGACTTGCACCAATCGAGATTAGCGAGTTAATTTAGATTAAGATGTCAAATACCATACGAAATGATGCGTTAATCCAGACTAAAATCGCTAATCACGATCGGTGCAAGTCCGTCTTAGTTATTCGAATTTAACCAGCCTTTAATATCGACATAACGTGCCTTACCTTTTATCTCTCGGAAATATTGAACTAGAGACAGGGTAGGTACAGTCAGTCACCACCATACTATCAAAAATTTTAGTATCTAAGTAGATACTGTACAAGTGTACAGGTAGACATGTTATATTAAGGCTCAGCCATACCGGCCACACCGCGCACGTGCACGTGTGCGTGGCGTGCACGTTGTAGCATCGGAAATATTGCAGTAGATGGCACACTGCTTGCACGTCGCGCGACGTGCCCGCCACGCAGGTGGGCCATATAATGTTACATTTACATACGCTACAACGTGCACGCCACTCATACGTGCACGTGCACGTGCAGCTCACGCATCTGGTGTGATTTGACCTTTAAAGCCTATACTCGAAAAGAGCTCGATTGACACTGTAATAGCTTTTTAGGCTCTAGTGCGAGAAGTGGGTCATTTTACGTCAGGTCCAAAACTTCGGAGCGCCATCTGTACTAAAAAACGTCATACGAGACATGTGCAAAAACGAAATTCGTAACTCGTGTCGATTTAAAACACTCCTTATCGGTCGTGTTTTAAAACATAGCCATTCGTTTCGAATTTCATGTTTTTCGCACTTGTGTCGTAATGTACTATTAAGACCTTTAATATACAACAAGAATGCAAAATAAAGTACCTATCTTGAATTTTAGACAATGAACTTTTGAAATAAGTATTGGAAAACAAAACTTTAATATCTAAGTATGTACCAACTTATATAAGTACCTAGTTAGTTCTAGAAAATAACTTTGTTGCCGAATATAAAACAATACCGACTCTATAGGGTAATTAATTTAATTCCTTTCGCAGACTATTATATTCTAGGCGCAAAATTGATACTTGATATTTCTAAAGGTGGAATCCTGTGTGAGAGGGAACTAGACTTGAGCGTAGGCGGGTAAGCCGATTACATGAACAAAACGAAGCTCAAACTGTAGACAAGAATGATCTAGACATGTTATTGGTTAGACAAAACAGTGGTGAAGGTTCTAGAAGTCTTGACTTCTGACTTCCAGAACCTTCATCACTGATTAAAAGACAAACGATGATTTACTGGAACTAATATGTAATTGGAATGTTAGGTATTATGAATTTTTACTTGTAATTTTAGGTCATATTTATGTTACTTACCAATAGTGGAAGAGCGGCATTCTCTTAATACAAGCATTTGTAATGCTTAAAAAGAGAAACTTGCACAATTTTGTAAAATGTTTATGCTACCAAATAAATAATTTAAATTTTTTATTTTTTTATATAATATACCAATAGTAAGGAGAATCTAAAACAAATGACAACAAATATGGCTGGCTTTGCCATAGCATTTAACGTCTTTGACATATATCGTGAAACTCGTTCGCAGATATATTTTTACGTTAATACTAATAAATATCAATAATTTTAACTAAACATATTATGTAGGTATACCTATGTGAAATAAAGGTTTAAGATGTTAAGTTCGTAATAAAACCAAAATTTTGTTCTAAAAGTGCGTGATTATGGATTGCAAGATTTATAATGCGGAATATATAGACCTTTATTATTTTTAAGAGACTTTTTCAATGATAGGTACCCCATATTATAGGATTATAGCAAAACAAAAAATCATCCCCATTTTACGACTAGGGGAGGTAACCGATTTTTTTTCTTCCCAGATCATGACAACATTTAAATATTATTTATTTTATTCATTATAGGACAGAATAGTTTACATAAATTTACAAATAATATAACAGCTTTTTCATAAATATTAAAATGGCTGAACTTACCACTTTTATCTTTATTTTCCCGTCGGAGTCTCGTCGCGTCCCCACAGCCTGAATAACTGAGAACTTGGTAAATACTTTCTTAAATAGTTACGTACCACTCTTCTCACCGACCGGCTGGAATCGGACCGCGACGCAGCGCATTTACGTAAAGCGTTTGTGCATGCATAAAGCACACTTAGGGGGGGAGGGGGTCCAAACAAAAATCACGAAAGATCACGTTAGGGGGAGGGGGGGGATATAACGAGACCTCACGTGCATTTTTCTACGATGAAAAAACTAAGAAATATTGTGAAAAAGTAGCCAAATAAGCCTCGCATGATTTATGCATGAGCCTAAAAGCTGAGATACACCGTGGTGACGGCAGTAAGAATACATTTGTCACCACCCCAACTCCTGCTGTGGGTGTCGTAAGAATCGACTAAGGATTGAAGTGTCACTGACCATTATTTGTTAAAAGATTGATGACTAATTAGATACTTGATACTGCGATCGCCAATCCGCTTGCCCAGCGTGGCGATTATGGGCATTTACCTTCTATACAGGGTGGTCCAAACCTTGACGTCAAAAATTTTTTTTTAGGTTCCCTACGTCATGGGCTATCAGAATATACCCCATGTATGAAGGCCAATTTTTTGTAGTTTTCGAGTTATGAATTTTTGAAAAATTTTTTTTTGAGAAATTCTGGAATGAAGAAAAATATTGATAAAAAAAAACTATTGGGTTTTTTAAATATTTTCTTTCTGTGAAAGTATTACTACAAATAAAGCATTTACTGACAAAAAAATTTACGTCCTCACTTTGATACAAGTAGGATAAAAAATACAAAATTCAAAATTTTACGTTAAAAATGCATCAAAATAGCATTAATGTACTTAAATAAAAAAAATAAAACGTATCCCAAGGATTTTTTGGTAATGTAAAGACTGCCCTAGACCTTAAACCTTCGTAAAAGCAAAAAAAAAGTTATACTTAATAATGAGGATTTTTCGGAGTAGTCGGTCAAATAAATTTAAAAGAAAACTTCTAAATTTTTAATTTAAAAATAAAGTGAAATTTCGTCTGTATTGTTGTTCTTATCAATAAACAAAGACAGAAAATACCACGAAAACTCAATTTGTGTAGTTATTCAAGTCATTTCTTACTACTTTAAAATTTTAAGTTTTTTTAATAGTAGTAGTAGTTTGTTTGACAGACTACTCCGAAAAATCCTCATTATTAAGTATCACTTTTTTTTGGCTTTTACGAAGGTTTAAGGTCTAGGGCAGTCATTACATTACCAAAAATCCTTGGGATATGTTTTATTTTTTTTATTTAAGTACATTAATTCTATTTTGATGCATTTTTAACGTAAAATTTTGAATTTTGTATTTTTTATCCTACTTGTATCAAAGTGAGGACGCAAATTTTTTTGTCAGTAAATGCTTTATTTGTAGTAATACTTTCACAAAAAGAAAATATTTAAAAAACCCAATAGATTTTTTTTATCAATATTTTCCTTCATTCCAGAATTTCTCAAAAAATAAAATTTCAAAAATTCATAACTCGAAAACTACAAAAAATCGGCTAACATACATGGGGTATATTCTGATAGCTTATGACGTGAGGAATCTAAAAAAAATTTTTTGATGTCAAGGTTTGGACCACCCTGTATAATGCGTCTATACGCATAGTTAATAGGAGAGGCCTACGTCCTGCAGTGGACTATCATAGGCTCATGATGATGATGATGAGGTACAACGAATGCGTGGGCAGCGCATGGCGTGTACGTTGTAGCGTCGTAAATGTAATAGTAGGTGGCATACTGCTTGCTGGTCGCGGGCACGTGCGCGTCACGCAACCGGTGTGACATCTAATATGGCATATGCAAATGCATACCGTCGCTGTTCCTACTAAAGTCGCAATGTGTTTTATTGCTACTTTAAAGTAAAACACAAAAAACTGTTTATTTTGAATCTTGTTTACTCAAAGTAAGCCAATATTTTATTTTGATAAATATGTTCAGTTATTCGTATTTTAATGTATTTTCTAAAAATAAATCTCAGTCTTTGAACGAGAAAATTAATATTACCAATAATAATTATGTCACATAGCCGTTTTTGTTTGAGTCGTCCAAAGGATCTCTGTGTCTTATTTTAACTTGGTTAAAATAACTAGTTACAAAATTTGACACATGTATCTTGGTAATATTTGTCACATAGTTATTTTTATGAAAGATATGGCTCTTCAATAATGCAAAAAATACATGTTTCAGTAATAATAGTCACAGGAAAATTTCGCCAAGTGTCGTAAGACTTTGTCTAAAGCATAGTCTACGAACGCGATGTGTATCACTATGTGCGGAAAAGTACATATCAGGCCATATTTGTTCTTATTTAATTTATAAAAAAATCCCGCCGTATAGATATTGGAATTAGGTTAAAAATGGCGTTAAAATCCAAAAATCGAAAAAAAAACACAGCGAATTTTGTAGGCACAGCGACGATACGCTACAACGCGCACGTCGCGCACGTCACGCACACGGATCCGGCGTGACTTGGCCTTAAACCGACGAATCAGTTACCAAGTTATTACTTAAAATGGACCGAATAATCGAGGTATTCGATTTAGAAGCCATATGGCAGAAGAGATGGAGTTCAATCAGAGCCGATCGGCTTTCAGCCTCATAAATGGGAAATATTGGCCCTTGTGGCATTGTACCGAGGATGCTGGCGGCATTTCCTCGCTGTATCGCAATACTGATGCGTTGTGCGAGGAAGTCGCCAGATCTTCGGTCTTTAGTTACGTCAACCAGACGTTTCGCGATCTCAGCAATCAATACACATAGATACTTAAACGCACAGAAAACCACGACCAAGGAACACATTTGTAATAATAAAGACATACCTAAATGATGTCCTCGCCAGGATTCGAACTTATTTCCTGCTTCGAAGGCAAGGGCCCGACTAGGCTACGGTACGGAGGCTGACAAAATACTCGCTGGCTCCTACCGGTCCGTGGAAATCGTACTTAAAATAAAGGCTTTTTGCGGCTTTCATAATATTTGGTAAAGTAACTTTGTTAATTCTCTTGTGAGAAAATTCAACTGCGGAGGAAATTTTTCGTTCAAAGTTGATAACAATGAAGTTGGATAAGTAGGTAAATATTCTTTGAGACAAGAATAAAATGTACATAATAGCGAATAAAAAATTGAGAGTTCCTTCATAAAGTTATCTCAGGGTTTATAAGATTGACATTCCGTGCGAAGGCAATATTCTTTTCAATAATGATAAATTGCTCTACATTATTAATCTTTAACCTTTCACAAGACCTATTTTGCTTATAAGGTCACTAAAGGACGTCCTAAATGTATGACCTAGGTTTGAAATTGTTTACATTAATAGACAAGGGTTATGATATGAAATTATTTATAAAAATGGCGTTTATCATCCGTCAGAGAAAATAGTTGAAGTACCTAACTAGATACTTATTTTTATTAATTATTTGATAAGATTTAGAATTGATTTTATTCTAATAATCTAGTTGCTTACGTCGTGGGGTACCAACTTAAAAAACACAAATCAAATTATTTAATAGAATAATTAGATTTATTGACAAAAACCGTGACTAGTTATAAAATTAATTAATGTAAACTTAGTTGTAATTGTACAAATTATGTCCTTTAATTTAGATTTATGACGAATCTTCTTTGTAGAGATTTTTATTGGGCTTGAGTCAACTTCCGTTCTATTTAAGTGGTCATGCCACAGCCATTACTATGACTAATAAAGTATTCTGACAGGGTCTAACCGAACTGAAATTGTCATATCATTGACACAAACCGAAAAGTTTGTAGTTGTAATTTTATATATTTTGGCCTGAGACTCGGGGCCGCGGTATGTACCCCTCACTTATGCTGTTGTGGCACAGACGTGGACCGACTGGGACACCACGGACTAAGTTGTCAAAAAAGCGCAGGCCGTATTTCCAGACATGCGACGCTTAACGACATAATCCGCAGGTCTCTTGCCACGATCAACGTACCTGCTCTTCTTGAGCCTACTGGTATTATTAGGGATGATGGCAAGAGACCTGATGGTGTGTCTTTGGTTCCTTGGAGCTTGGGACGGATGTTGGTATGGGATGCTACTTGCGTAGATACCCTGGCACCGTCCCATCTTCAACGAACTACGTTTAAGGCAGCCGCTGCGGCTGAAAATGCCGAATTTTTAAAACGTAATAAATATAAGGGCCTCGGCAAAGAGTACGATTTTGTACCGTTTGGCGTAGAAACTTTAGGTTCTTGGGGCCCCAGCGCACGCAAATTGTTTGCTGAGATCGCGAAACGTCTGGTTGATGTAACTAGAGACCGAAGAGCTGGCGACTTCCTCGCACAACGCATCAGTATTGCGATACAGCGAGGAAATGCCGCCAGCATCCTCGGTACAATGCCACAAGGGCCAATCTTAGATATAGGTTAGGTTAAGTAGATTAGTTAGATTTAATCTATGTACATAAATTGTAGTTTTGAATATTTAAAATAAATATTTTTGTCGAAATATGAAATAATATTCAGGTTAAAAATAAAACGTTTTTTTATGTAACAAAAAAAAACGACAAAGATGTATAATACACATTTCATCAATTGGAACCTAGGTTCTTATTTTCTTATGTAATTGGTTCCCGATAATCCCGATATGCATGTGTGCAGATAAGGTTCGTATAATATAATATGTTTGGAAGTTTCAAAAGGGTCGATATTTTTTTTTAATTACATAAAATTATAGTACTAGGTGATAATACTACTACTTATGAAATTGTAACTAATTTCCGAACCGGTCTATTCTGCGTCCCAAAACCTCTTTGACCTGAGTGCCATTGCTTGATTTATAACGTCACTTCAACATAATTTCAGAGGAGCCTATTGTTCCTATTCCAATATTTGGTTGACTGTATCTATAGAAACAATCAGTGATTTTATTTTGTTTTTAGATTGCCTACAATTAAATGTTTTGGGTAGTTCTATGCGATTATTCTATCGCACCAATCAAGTAATTTTACTAGTCCCAAATTATTGTCGAACTGATTAATAGTGGAGTCATTTTCGGTTATCCTGTAGCAGACGCATGTTTGTCTGCTATTCTGTCATAATAGTCTCGTTTGCTTTTATAAAACGGAAAATAAAGTGGTGATGGTAATGAACAATTAAAACGCGTAAAAATAGCATAGAAACACCCTTTTATAAACAGTGATCAGCACCACTCCTGCCACACTGTGTGGTTCCTATAGTAACTTAAACTTTATTTATTATTAAAAAAATATGTTCGAGGTAATACAATAGTGTTAAATAAAAAAAATATCAGTCATGTCCGACTGTCCGTATATCTTTTTACACGAAATACCGCCGTGTGGCAGGAGTGGTGCTAATCACTGTTTATAAAGCTGAAGTAGGTCGTTTAATTTATATCACCATAAATTTATGAAGTCATCCGGCAAATAAGTACCTATTTTAACAGACAAATATTTATGGTACAAAATCAGAAAGGGTAGGTAAAATATATAAATAAATAACAAAAAAAATAGAAAAATACATCATATAAATAAACATGGAGTTGAGTACTTGAATTGTTGTGCTTCATTATAGTCAGGTATATAACCGCGATAAAATATATATAACTAACTTAATTATTTCATCTGTATTGTCACAATTGTTCATTCGTCACTATTCTTCGAACTGTGAAAATAAAATAATTGCAAACTGTAAGCGTAGAGCGCAGATATATTGTGGTTTGACCGATGAATCAATACTAACTATTCAAGTTATTCAAAAGTAAGTATCTTTAAATTGTTTATTTATTTAATTTTATGACATGGATAGAAAATAAACGGACAATACATAGTCACCAAATAAAATAAACCGACTTCTACCAATGAGGGTTTTCTGAAATGACGTTCAACCAGGGTGGCAGCACTGAGGCGTCAGGCCGAAAAACTTGTCCGAATTCTGAGAGCGCCTATAGTTTCGTGTTTAAGTGTTTTGTATGAGTAAATAAAATTATATAAAAAAATAAAAATACCTTCTGGTAAGCACATCTGTTACATTGTGGGACCTTCTAGTTAGTTTTTCTTTGGGACTAGATAATTGTGTTTCTTAGCGGGATCTTATGGCTGGCTAAGTGGCGCCAACTAATGGCATACGTTCTTCAAAATCCCATCATCAGATCCCGACTTGTTGCCAACGGGACCATCTCGGGGTTACACCCGTTCGATAAAAAAAATGATTCAGGATTCTCGGAGATATCAAGGAGTGATGATGATGATGATGCGTTCCTGTTATCCCTCATAGGGCTCGCAGAAGAGTTTTTCATTTGTCACGATCTTGCGCGGCTTCTTCCAGTTGTGTCCAGTTCAGACCAATTGAGCCAGCTTCTTTCTCAACTGATCGCCTCCAAGTATTCCGAGGCCGCCCCCACTTCCTTTTGCCACTGGATTGCCAATGGAGACTCTGCTTCGACAAGTGGTTGTCCGGTCTACGGAGCGCGTGGCCGATCCACCGCCATTTCCTTTCGAGGATTTCCTGACTCACGGGCTTTTGGTCTATCATCTGCCATAGTCTAGCGTTTGACATGGTTCGTGGCCAATGGATCCCTAGAATATGCCGCAGGCACTTATTTATGTACACCTGCAGGCGGTTGGTGACGTCCTTCCTCACGAGCCATGTCTCGCATCCATACAGTAAGACAGACTTGACATTGGAGTTGAACACTCTGATCAAGGAGTAACGTTCATAAACAAATTAGTCGAATTGAGAACCTCTTCCGGTTTTGAAGTTGGTTAAATAGTCATCATCATCATCAACAGGCCTCTCCTATTAACTATGCGTATAGACGCATTAGGAGGTAAATGCCCATAATCGCCACGCTGGGCAAGCGGATTGGCGATCGCAGTAATGTGTCCACTATGATGACGCTGCTGCCCATCATCAATCTTTTATCAAATAATGGTCAGTGACATTTCGATCCCTTAGTCGACTCTTACGACACCCGCAGGAGGAGTTGGGCTGGTGACAAATGTATTCTTACTGCCGACACCACATGGCTAAGAAGAAAATAAATAGTGTACCTACCTATTGAATCTCGGGGACACATTTTTTCGAATCTTAGTAGTGGCCGGGTCGGAACTATGGGTGCAAAACTTTAACAAAACTTGTCAAGTGGACTTGACATAGCACATGCATACATTGCATACTACATCCATAAAATATACATATCTACACTCCCACACATTGTAAGTTTAAGATTCCGAGATAGGAAATAACATATTGGATACAGATTTTTCAATAATATTTGCATTTTTCTTGGCTAAAGTTTTCCCATATGTAAATTTTAAAGTTTTGCACCCATAGTTCCCACCCCTAAATATTAGGATCCAAAGAGCTGGTGGTTCCGAGTGAAAATAAAATAAAAATATAAAATCGAATTTAGGGATACAACCGTAAATAAAAATGGCCTGAATAGAACTACACCGTGTTTTTATTGATTTCCGTTAAATGAAAGGGAAGCTTATTTCGGTCAAAAAATATCAATTTCTCTAAGAAACTAGTATCTTAACGCTTACTGTTATTGAGTTATTAAAATAAATAGTTTAATGACTGAACAAGCTTTATTACATCCTAATGAAACTTATTTTGACATGTGCCGTCAGTCACCTGAGATCTTATTCTTAAGGTTCTCTCACACTTCCTGCAATTACACTGCCATCTCAATTATTATGTATGAAAACGAAAAAAAAAAAATTTTTACGGAATAAACAAAAGCCGATATACCAAGAAACTTCTATTAATGTACCAAGTAACTTGTCCAATTTAACGGAAATCAATAAAAACACGGTGTATAGATAGATAGGTGACATATTCTAGTTTAAATCTCAAATCTCGTCGCGCCATCTTTTTGTTTCGTGCGGATTTTATGAGTTTTGAGATGGGGCAGGCTTATCTGGATAGCTGTTGGTGGCTTCCCGTCGGCTATTACAGACAAAGGATACGGCTAGATAGTGAGATTGTTATATAATATGTTCGTAAGTACATACAAATCATTATAAATAAATAAATAAATAATAAATAAATAAATATATTGGGACATCTTACACAAATCGATCTAGTCCCACGGTAAGCTCAATTAACCTTTCGTATGCCGCTGTCAAAAAATGGTATTTAATTTATGACCTTGAAGTTTATAATTTAGAGTCCAATTGCTTGGGACGGATACGGCACTAGGCATACGAAGGGTTAAAGCTTGTGTTGTGGGTACCAGGCGACGATAAAAGATATATACATAAATAGATATTTAAATACATAGACAGCCATGACCAAGGAACAAATATTTGTGATAAAAAATACACAAATAATGCCCTCGCCGGTATTCGAACCCGGAACCTCCAGCTTCGTAGGCAAGGTCACTAACAACTAATTATAATATAAATACACATCGGAACTATGGGTGGAAAACTGTAATAAAAGTTGTCAAGTGGGCATAACAGAGCACTTAAAGCTAGCTATGAAAAAGTACCACACGTTCAAATGTGGGAAGTTCAGGGTACCGATAACAATAAAAATAAAAACTATAAGTGCTGTTCCTATACATACAGGGTGATTTTTTATTCACCGGCCAAATTTTAGATGGTTAATTCAGCGGTGACATAGTTGAACCTTGCATACTATGCATTATTCGGACCAAACGAGCATTCGCTATTCTGACCCCCTATTCTACGAAATTCGATCGTTACACAAAACGTGATTCGTTGATTTCGTAGAGCCCATCAGGATAAAATAGCGAATGCTCGTTCGGTCTGAATCTACAAACAAATAAAACATGGAAGCCGCACGCCATACTTAATTGCCTTTCAAAAACGGTCCTGAAGTTTCGTTGACAAGTGCCTTTCCAAAACGGTCCTGAAGTTTAGTTGACAAGTGTTACCCCTCTTCAATGCATCACGGTAATGAATTTCAACATCAACCTATAAAAACTTAAACCGCCATTTAAAAATAGTTGTGATTAGTTCATCAAAGTTTTGATAGGCTATATTCTATAAACATTTGTCAAAGATGATGCGCCGAAGAAAAGCACTATCTTGGCACAATTGAACAATAAAATTGTGTTTGGGGGCATTTTTGAGCCGGCGTTAGATGTCCATGTTATATATGGTCGCAGGTCTGAATGCACCATTAGATGGCGACTGTTACCTAGTTTCTATTGTTCTAGAGCCGGCAAATGTCGTATTTACCGCCGGTTCTATTCCTGTCGGCACCAACCTTTGTACCGCAATTACTGCAAGGATTCCATTGGACAAATTAAGCCAGTTAATAATCATTTGCGCCTAGGAAGAGCCCAGTCTCGGCTCCGACCTTAATTTAGATACACTAGGGCGAAGGGCGTAACCACCAATGTATTACAAGTTCTTATTGAATGGAAAAAATAAAAACTGCCTGGGTCTTTTTGAACGTCTTGTGTATGGGAGCCATTATGAACATCTTGTGTATGGGAGCCCTTATGAACGTCTTGTGTATGAGAGCCTTTTTAAGGTCTTGTGTATGGGAGCCTTTATGAACGTTCCACTTTTCATAGTGGACACATTACTGCGATCGCCAATCCGCTTGCCCAGCGTGGTGATTATGGGCATTTACCTCCTAATGCGTCTATACGCATAGTTAATAGGAGAGGCCTACGTCCAGCAGTGGACTGAGATAGGCTGATGATGATGACTTGTAGAGTAAGTAAAAATAATGTATGAATTTCGGATTTGCAGTTGTGAAATTGTGTATCATGCTTCTGTAATGACAGCTCCATGTGGCGTTTACTACCTTTGAGTCTAGAAATGTCGTAGTCTAGTATTCTAATGGTTTGTTTGTTTATCTAATGATATGAAATGGACTATCGTATTAATTGAGAATACTGGTTTTTGAATGAGATTTATTTGTGGAATTAGCACGATTCCTTGTTTGAAAAGGATTTGTTGATTTTGATTTTTAATTTAATTATTAATATTATTAAATTATCCTAACCTATCATGTTCTTCAGACATTTAAAAGAAAAGAACAGCTAAATACAAAAGGTGGACTTAATGCCTTAATTCATTCTTTATCTGACAGATATATTATATTCGGGGATACTGAAACAGATCCTTATCTACATTTATTTTGTAATCACAGTTAAGGTCTAAATATCTGAAAAAAAAAAACAATTAATCAAGTCACATCAAATGCGTCAAAGGACTCCTTTTATAGATCGTTAAAAACGAGCCATTGTCCATCAGTGATAACATCCAAACGAGCTAGTTAGAGCTCGTTAACCGAATGTGCCCGTAGGTGCGGGTCGCCCCAGTTCAGACACTTAATTCCAGTAATCCTGCTTCCGCTAATTCGGTAATGATTGAATCCCACGCGACGAATTCACCCGCGTTTTATCAGAATTTATAGTTTTGTTCACTGCAATGAAACGCCAGTGATGGCAGTAAGAATACATTTGTCACCACCCCAACTCTTCCGGCGTGGTTGTCGTAATAGTCCGTGGGCTAGCCGGTCTGAAATTAGAAAACGGTATAATTTGGGGGGTACCAAGTGTCCTTTTTACAGTAGTTAGACATATTCATAAGGATGTTAAAAAAGTATGATAGACATCTCAAAGTGGTAGCTAATAGGCATACGGGCTATTTCAAGATTTCCGTTGTATGACAGGTATGGTTAAAATTAGGAGGTACAAATTTTCCTTTTCACGGCTGTTAGGTAAGCTTATAAAAACGTCAAAAATGCAAGATTGCCATTTATAAGTGCTACCTAACAAAAATGGGGGCCAATCAAAGATGGTGGATCTCAAGTTTTACAAAATCAAGTATATCTCGAGAACTATTAAATATATCTAATTACTCTCTAGAACAAAATTAAAGGCATATTTGTAAGCTTCATATTTTGCGTATACACCATATTGCTAAAACCAACCAATAATTAATTATGAACAAATTTATGAAAATTTCGTGATTTTGATTTTTTTTGTGTCGTGTTTTTACATAGTAGTCATGACGCTAGAAAAATTAAATATTTTTTTAAAGATAGTGTATTTAATAAGCTTTAATTTGATGTATATAACTTGTTGGCGGTATTAAAAAAAAGACCCATAAAAAATATTTAAATGAATTGTAGTCATAATCCACCGTATACTTAATGATTTAAGAGGCGATGGAAGGGCCACTATAATAACGTGCAACAATAATAGTGCTTATTTCAAATAACCAAGATTGAAAAATATAAAAAAAACCGCCTCTTAAATCACTAAGTATACGGTGGATTATGACTACAATTCATTTAATAATTTTTTATGGGTCTTTTTTTTAATACCGCCAACAAGTTATATACATCAAATTAAAGCTTATTAAATACACTATCTTTAAAAAATATTTAATTGTTCTAGCGTCATGACTACTATGTAAAAACACGACACAAAAAAAAATCAAAATCACGAAATTTTCATAAATTTGGTCATAATTAATTATTGGTTGGTTTTAGCAAAATGGTGTATATCCAAAATATGAAGCTTACAGATATGCCTTTAATTTTGTTCAAGAGAGTAATTAGATATATTTAATCGTTCTCGAGATATACTTGATTTTGTAAAACTTGAGATCCACCATCTTTGATTGGCCCCCATTTTTGTTAGGTAGCACTTATAAATGGCAATCTTGCATATTTGACATTTTTATAAGCTTACCTAACAGCCGTGAAAAGGAAAATTTGTACCTCCGAATTTTAACCATACCTGTCATACAACGGAAATCTTGAAATAGCCCGTATGCCTATTAGCTACCACTTTGAGATGTCTATCATACTTTTTTAACATCCTTATGAATATGTCTAACTACTGTAAAAAGGACACTTGGTACCCCCAAATTATACCGTTTTCTAATTTCAGGCCGACTAGCCCACGGACTATAAGACTTGTAAAAGTCGACTAGTGAAGTGTCGCTGACCATTTTTTGATAGAAGATTGTTGATGGGCAGCAGAGCCGTTCGGTTCGTTACTACACAAAACGTAATTCGTCGAAATTCGTTGATTTCGTAGAGAGGGGGATAGAATGAGCATTCGCTCGTTTCGTGTAAACTCATCTTTAGAGCACAATCTTGGTTTTATCACCAGCTTGAAACCGTAAACCTTCAGTTCACATTCATATGTATTTTTAATTAAAGATATTAAACGTATTGTGAAAATACAAATCAAATTATTTATTATCTAAATATTTTGATTTGTACTTTTTATTTTTCCCCAGTAGTCACACTGCTTAATCTATTTATTATATAAACGGCAATGTCCTGACTGACTGACTGACTGACTGACTTAAATCAACGCACAGCCCAAACCACTGGTCCTAGAGAGTTCAAACTTGGCATGTACATTCTTTATAATGTTTAGAGGCGCACTAAGAACGGATTTTTGAAAATTCATCCCGTAAACGGGTTAAATGGGGGGTTAAAGTTTGTATGGGGCAATAAGATTAGTTGGGCTATTTTATTAGAAACTTCACAGGAATGTTTTTAATAATAAATAAGTAAACACGTATTTCAGGTTTTTTGAAAATTCATTCGCTATGGGGGTTAAATGGAGGGTTAAAGTTTGTATGGGGAAATAAGATTAGTTAGGCTATTTTATTCAAAAGTTCACAGGAATGTTTTTAATAATAAATAGGTAAACACATGTTTCAGGTTTTGTGAAAATTCATCCCTTAAAGGGGTTAAATGGAGGGTTAAAGTTTGTATGGGGAAATAAGATTAGTTGGGCTATTTTATTCTAAACTTCACATA
>JALPQI010019475.1:0-21649 GCA_025490895.1 Thaumatotibia leucotreta | reverse complement strand
GTTCTTCTGCTTTATTTAAAAATAACTGTTATGGCATGAGCATCATTGTGTATAATAAATTACCAGAAGAACTACGTAAGCTACAAGGCTCACTATTTATGAATAAGTTAAAAAAATGGCTAATTGATAAACAATATTACAATATTAAAGAATTTTTGGACGAATAATATGTTTAATAATTAATTTTGCAATTGTAATTAATCATTGAATTTAGACATCTTTAAATCAATTTATAAATGTATTAATTTAATCTATAATTGTATTGTTGTGTATTAATTTAATTTATAATTATAAATTGTGCTAATAATTTATTGAAATGTGCATAATGTAAATAGTTAAAACTTCAGTCAGACTGATATTTGCATGCCACTCTTGGCTAAATATGTGATACCTATTGTTTATTTGTATTTTGTCCAACTTATGTACCATATTTAAGCAAATAAATTATATTATTATTATTATTATTATTATTATAACAACACTACACAATAATCTTTCATATAAGATAAGATGGGGTAAGATGAAACAGTTTTTTTAATGGGACACAAAATGCTGCCAGGGTCGCGTTTTATAAAGTTACATTTTACAATTTCGTTGTTTGCCTCTAACGCACGCAAATATTGGCTAGAAAGAGAGGCAAACAGCAAAATTTTAACTTTATAAAATGCTACCAGTGGCCTATACCACAAAACTTTACATTCTTTACAAGCGTACAATTCTACAAAATTGACAACTTTTTGTAAGTTTTTTGGGATAGACCACTGCAGACACTGTGCCAGAAAAACGACTTATTGTCTTACCCCATTAAAAAACAGTTTTATCTTACCCCACCTTGCCTTAATGTTACGATTACAAAAATTATGTTCAAATAAAACAAAGTCAGTCGAATTGTACACAGATAAACTAATAAATAAAACACAAAAGTAACCATTATTAAACAACAGATGCTTACTTAAGTGTACTTTATTACACGCAACGTTTAATCTATATGGCCGATCCCTAATCGTGTTTTACTACCAATAAAATCCTTAAAATTGAATGATATACCATATTATCGAACAATCATGACTTATGAACAGTCAATTTTGTTCAACCAATGGATGAACAGAAGATTATTAAAATTCCGTAAATATTTCTACCGAAACACAATATGTGCCCGGTATGTAGATCTATGGATGGTATTTAGTGACTCAGGGTTATTTGAAATTATATTATACGAACCTAATATTTTTATGCATTTTTTAAATTTGGAAGCATTTTTAGGACCATTCTCGCAAAAGTGGTCCTCATGCATTTTTTTTTAATTTTGTAGTTTATCTACTCTGAATCACGCGTTCCTTAAATCCTAATAAATAAAAAAAACTGTGGCAAAATTTCCACAATTTTTTTGTACTTTTCATTCCGTTACCGCTCTATCTATAAACATGATTACGGATTGGAAAAAAAATGTAAAACACTTTTGTCTTCTATAACAATAGAAAGCACTCACGATTCTGAATAAAACACAGTGTAATTTCGGTAATTCTTCGTTTTGATGATCCAATCAATCTTAAACTGACATTATAATTTGCTAATTGTAATGTTTTAATACTTATAACATTTTTATATCGATCACCAACCAAGGCAATAAGAAATACATAAAATCTCGTTTGATTTGTTAATTCCGAAATTAAGTAGTGTAATTCCGAAAATCACAGGAAGATCACTCGTAATTACATCGTCTAAAGTGTCTCCTTTCGAAATTATTCGGCGTTTTTTTACATTCGGAATTACCCCAGTAGGTACACCCTACAGTAATCCGAATTTTCCATTACATTGGCACTCCTGTGTCAGTACTTGTGCCGAATCACCGAGATTGCACTGTAGCATAACAATATTGAATAAAAAAAATCTTGTACCACTTTTCTGAGAATGTCCCTGTATCCAATTAAGTGCCAAAAAGGGAAAAGTAGTTAAGAGTAGCCCCAGTATCGACTAACCCTGAAACATGTCTATGCACAGTGAAGGAATTTGGGATTGCTCGGGACACTGTTCAACGGATTGTAGCGCCAATAGTTGTTTGACCATTTGTGACCTTTATTACAATAGCCATAAGGATCAAGAATGTTCATTTAACTGTATTGGCGATGTTTTGAAATTATGGACATTAGTATTCATTTTGTAAGTTGAATATAGGTATCATATTGAACAACGTTTAAGGGACCTATTTTGAAAGCATGAACATTTCATACCAGTTCAGCTACAGTTGTGGAGAATACTCAGTTGGACATTTAAAAACAACTATACTGGCCGTGTTAAATACAGAACCAACTATTTCTTTGAAGTTATTTATGAAAATCGTTTTTTTATGCCAAAGACATGAAAATCTATTTGCTAAAAATGTTTTAAAGATGTTGTTCCACATTTAAACTGGGGAATCATTAGAACATTTGATTAGCTTATTCATGCGTATGGATGCATGAAGCGTTTTTGCGGCCCTTGAGTACTTTGAGTAGTCAAGTCCAGATAGCGTTTTTAGTTCGAGCTTGAAATTATTGTTTTTTCACAACACTAAGTTAAAAAAAAACATTTTTAAGACTACAAAATGGATGCCATAATGGTCATTCAATATGATTTTAACATTCACCTCGCAAAGTTTGACTAATGTTACGTATTCACTATAAACAATTTTGTTTATAAACTCTCTCAAAATGTACAAACTCATTAACATACATTGTTTTAAACAATGCTTAAAAATGGTATCAAAATCAATGTTTCTTAAAAAATATCGTACAATACTTATTTATTTTAACAAAGTTTGTTACGAATGAAGAAACATTGTTTATAAAAACTGTGTATAATCGTTGCGGTAAACTTTGTTTATAAAATTTATAGTACCAGTTTTCAATCGATTTTGTTTCCATTATTTTATATGATTATCAATATTTTTGTCTATTATTTCGCATAGTTAAAAAAGTCTACAACCTACAATACTTTAATTGCATATACACAATCAATTGAACGTTGTATGATTATTATCATTAACAAAGGTAACAAAATAGGAAAACGGTAACTCACGTATTTAGAGCTAATAATTGTGTACTAAGTTTTTGAGAACTGCCCATATTCCATTGTTTATTTATTTACAAACATAATTTGAGTTGCTTAACTTCAAACCCGGTTAAGTCCACTCTGTCAATAGAGTTGAAATTTAAAGAAAAACTAAGCAATTGTTATTAAATATGCACTCTATTGGCAGACTGGAATTATCCGGGTTTGAAGTTAAGCGACTCATTTATAGTGAATATGCAGCTTGAGACTTGAAAACCCGTCCTGAAATTGGCATATCTGACAGCACGACCGTTATCAGTGTCCCGGGCAGTGGGCAGTGGACAGTGGACAGTGGGCAGTGGACAGTGGGCAGTGGACAGCGGCGACTCACCTCGGAGGCCGGTCGCGGCGGGCGCGTGGTGCCTGTGTTTCCGTCTCTTGTACGGACGCTTTTCCCGCTGCAAGTCAACCATAAGTTCCATAATACCACGCTCAGAACACAACGGTTACTTCTATAGCTTACATTTTAACACCGGGTTAAACTATTAGGCCAGGTATGACTTAATGACAGTTTTTGATGTTTTTTCTGCCACCAGACGGCGCTACGTAGGCGTGAGGTCCAAACAGCTGTCACAATTATAGGTACTGAACATAAAATACTGATATTCACTTGTATTTGGAAATTTATTGATTATGTAAGAATAAATAAACCAAAAAATATATCGTCGGCTGACAGCCAAAACTCACTATAAAAACTGTCACTACTCTTAGCAACCTCTTATGTCAGTATTGAATCAGAACTGAGATACGATCTCTATTTCAAGCAGGTATTTGTTACTTAGTGAATTTTGGTTGTCAACCGACGATATAGTAAATTAAATTCTCGTATTTATTTTGACAGTTCGTTGGACCTTACGCTACAGTGCTGCCATCTCACCGCGCCATAATGGCAGAAAAAGTATGAAAACCCCTTGCCTTATTCAACTTTTGTACAGTGTATTCATTCTTACTTGTCTTATCATGTAAACAAACCACAGACCAAGTAAAACAAACAAAACGTCAACGATGATCAAAAGACAATCACTAGTGATTAGAAATGTCGATATAATGAAATGTCAGCGATAATTTCACTGCTTAGGTACGTAAATAGAGGATTATCGATTTTACATCGTCTGTCAGCTTTTCATCTGCAGCGATTATCTCCGAAAATATTGACTTTAGAAAAAAACTTTCTTAAAAGCCCCTTTTTCTTTTTAAGAGACCTATTCAATGATACCCCACACTATACGATTACAGCAAATAAAAAAATCACCCGACATCACCAATTGGGGGGAGGTACCCGAAATTTTTTTTTTTTTTACTTTTTATTGTATCACTTTGTTGGCATGATCAATATGTATACCTGTACCTTTCGGATTTATAGTATTAACGGCCACTGAGCTAAGTATGCTGCGGAAAGACGGACATAGCGAAACTATAAGTATGGGTTCTGTTGTTGCCATTTTTGCTACGAAACCCTAATAAATTTTGGTAAATTACTGCAATTTATTTTAATTGCATTTTCCTCGAGTTGTACTTTAAGTATTAATATCGATATATTGACATGCCAACATTATGGTACATAGACAATCTAGACATCGCAATGTCACATCAATGTCAGATGTTTTTAAAGTTATCAGACCGTAACAGCATTTATTGACGAAAATCTTTACAGAAATGATATTTTTCAGTGCTTTTTTGAGTGATTATAATACTTTGCGATTTTAATTAAGTATGCAACAACATTTGACGTGATGATTAATGTGTAATTGCAGAGAAAATTGTGATAATGTTTTCAAAAATTGTTTGTTTACATGATAAGACAAGTAAGGATGAATGCACCTTACACTCGGGCGCTATGAAATTAATGTTAACAGCTGTCAATGTCAGTTCAATACATTATTTGTCAAATAGTAACAAAAATAATATTATTATAATAATAACATCTTGTCAAATAGTGACAATGTTGACAGATCGTGTACTGAACTAACAGCTGTCACGATTCACTTCATAGTTAATAATATTTTGTATTTTTTTACCTGGGTTTTAAGAATCTACCACGGTGTTAAAATTAAATAAAAAGTAACCTGAGCTCATTTGTTGATTTTAAGTGGTAAGTATATGGTTGTCAGAATTGTTTTATAACCCCTAATATTCATAATCACGTGAATTACGATTACTGTTTTTAAAATATTCATAAACTTTTTGAATATTGGAGGTTATTGTGATTTTTTTTCGTTTAGTTTTCAATGCATTTTTTTTATGGTTTGATATTGGATTTTAAATGTGTTTTTTTTTATTGATTTTTAAGGTAATGCAAAAATGAGTCTCAATTCGAAAACGAAATCTAATTAAATAGAAGGGTTTGCCTTATGTTGATCTATTACAATTATCGACGAAACGATAAGGGGCAGATATCATACACTAGTATTAAAAAAATATGGTTTTCATGTTCGAACTGTCACTGATCACGGTTTAGATATTGATAAAAATGGTAGGTGGGTAAAGTCAATGCTGTTGAGCATATTCATCACATTTTTCAAAGTATTTCAAAGGGTTTGTATGAAATGTTAGTTTTTCGTTATCAAAAATGTATAGGAATCTCTGGTAGTAGAAAAGGAAATTTCGATACAATTTTCTGTGACATCGTGGGAAATGTAGTGGATCATTCAAAAGAGTGCGAGGCATTTTTGAATGAGTTTAGTACAGGCCTACTACCGCGAAAATCGAATTTCGTATATTTCGAGGATATTTCTCTGTCACTCAAACGAAGGCGTCATTAAAGTGAAAGAGACAAATCCTCGAAATTTACGAATATTGTTTTTCCCGAAAGGGCCGCAGGACTGGGATCACCGGTGAACATGGAGAGAAGCTTATGCTCTATAGTGATAAGATAACTGTAACTTGATCATTTGAATAAATGAATATAAATTATTGAAATGATGATGAATAGGCTTAGGATTTTTGGGTGCTTGCTATAGTTCAGGCATCCGCGAAGTCGCCATTATGTTAAAAAAAATATTTCTAAGCCTAATGACGAAGAATAAATCATATTGTGTCATCGACTTTGCCATTTTTATCATTACTGAAGACGTGATTCAAATGTCATAATCTCATATTTTTTTGAAAATTGATAAACTGTGTTAGAACTTTAGAACAATGTTCAACTTCATGTCAAATTTTTATTCGAAGAATAACGCACACATTCAGATATTAGTGTCAAACTATTATGGAGTTTTGACATTACAATCATAGAGTAAGCGTTATTGTTTCAGGCTCGGTTTCACAAAATTTTAACGCTTACTCTTGGATAGTAATTTCAAAATTCCATAGTAATTTGACACTAATATCTGAGAGTATAGTTCGGGAAATATTATTTGCCCGACTCTTATCTTACTTACGACCTTTTGTCTTGCATCATCATTAACAATAGAAAAGTGCTAGACTGCTGTGTAGTAAGTGTTAACGCAAAACAAAAGGTCGTAAGCAAAATAATAGTCGGTTAAATAATATTTCCCGAAATTTAAGCGTTATACGTGTATTATAACTAACGTGAGACTCAAACATATTTAAATATTTATCACACGGGTTACTCACGTAATTTAAGTCGATAATTGCTCGACATGTTTCGATCCATTTATTAATAAACTCCATGATGAGGATCCTCTAAATGGATCGAAACATGTCGAGCAATTATCGACTTAAATTACGTGAGTAACCCGTGTGATAAATATTTAAATATGTTATACGTGTAATCCCGAGTGGTGTGTGTGTATGTGTGTGTGTGTGTGTCCCCGTACCTGTCTGGGCGTGTCCTGCTGTGGCTGTGGGGGAAGCCGCGGCGGGAGTTCCACGCGCGCGCGCAGCGGCGCCGTCAGCGGCAAGCCCAGCGGGACCACCCTGCTGGAAGGGGAGACACGTTACAACCGACGCTATTTAAACACGTTACCGTGTGGTGACGGCAGTAAGAATACATTTGTCACCACCCCAACTCCTCCTGCGGGTGTCGTAAGAGTCGACTAAGGGATTGAAGTGTCAATGACCACTATTTGATAAATATTGATGATGGGCAGCAGCGTCATCATAGTGGACACATTACTGCGATCGTCAATCCGCTTGCCCAGCGTGGCGATTATGGGCATTTACCTCCTATTGCGTTTATACGCATAGTTAATAGGAGAAACCTACGTCCAGCAGTGGACTATCGTAGGCTGATGATGATGATGACGATTTAAACACGACGACCACAAAACACGTTTGAGGCCGATCGACAATAGCCAGCAGTAGTACATTAAGTACATCAGAGGCCGGGAAAATGAGTTTCGGCCAAGTTAGTATATACGGCCGAACGAGGCCGGGAATCCGTTTTCACCCCAAGGCATGTATAGTGCTTTTCTCAAACATACAAAGAAATACAAAAAAAACGATAACATTATCGAAATAAAAAAAAAACATATTACTTTGTAGACCTAAGCCTGAAAAGTGTTATGAAATTCCATTTCCATCTCAATGAGTTGATGCGCCCTAAAAGCAATACTTCTTAGTCTATTTTAAGGAACATAAAGACAATAATTTCATTGCATATTTGAGATATAGTACATTACGAGTATGTATCTAGGGAGGTTCTATTTTCTTGAAGATTTGAAAATCATAATGGTCCGAAAACGCCGCAGGCAACAAATCATTCCAGAGTTTAGCTGTGTGAGACAGGAAATTTCTAGACAAACGTTCGATTGAGGACTGCCAAAAACCTAAATGGTGTGTGTGGGTGGAAACGCTGTATCGTAATGTGTCATCAGTTTAGCGATTCGAAGAGCTATTTCGGTTACTTTGGTTCTGCTGCGGATGGTCTAATTTTTAATCCGATCACGCAGAGAGACTCCTAGCATAGCCCTATCCATTGCCCTTTGGGTGACTTTGAGCCTTCTTATGAGGCCCATTGTAAGCGGCCACGTTTCAGTACCGTATGTCATCACTGGCAACACACGTTGATTAAAGACTTTCGTCTTCAGAAGCAATGGCAGTTGGCTTTGAAGTGGCAGTGGGCGGAGCACATTGCGCGTAGAAACGATGGCCGTTGGGGCGGGAAGGTTCTTGAGTGGCGGCCACGTACCGGAAGGCGTAGCGTGGTTAGGACCCCCACAAGGTGGACTGTTGACCTGGTGAAGGTCGCAGGAGTCCGCTGGATGCGGGTGCCGCAGGACCGGTCATTGTGGCAATCTTTGAGGGAGGTCTATGTTCAGCATTGGACGTCTTTCGGCTGATATGATGAATGTATCATCTCACCTAGGCTGAGGCTCGGTGAAGTCTCCGGCGTGGTAGCGCCGCTCGGCGATGACGGCTGTGAGCCGCAACAGCTCCCGCTTGGCCTTCTCCCGTCGGGCCACCAGCTCCAGGAGCGACAACGTCCGTGCGAGCTCGCGACGCAGTTTTAGCATCTTCTCTGTATACTATCGTAATGTATCTCACCTAGGCTGAGGCTCGGTGAAGTCTCCGGCGTGGTAGCGCCGCTCGGCGATGACGGCTGTGAGCCGCAACAGCTCCCGCTTGGCCTTCTCCCGTCGGGCCACCAGCTCCAGGAGCGACAGGGCCCGTGCGAGCTCGCGACGCAGTTTTAGCATCTTCTCGTATGAGCTCTCATCGTTTTTCCTGGAAAAGTAAACATGTAAATAAATTTCATGGGGCAAAAAGACATTTTTGGATTAAAATGACTAAAAGTAGGCACTTGATAAGCATATATCGTCGGCTGACAAGCAAAACTCACTAATTAACAAATACCTACTTGAAATAAAGCTCCCATCTCAGTTCTGATTTAATACTGACATAAGAGGTTGCTAAGAGTAGTGACAGTTTTTATAGTGTTTTGCTTGTCAGCCGACGATATATGCTCCTCCTCACTTCATCACGCTATCTCAGTGCACTGCTAGACGTAGGACTCTTCCACTAATCATGCTCTTAAACGCATTAACCGTAGGACATCAGTTACACCCCATTTTCATTGGCTTTAACACATATTCAGTGACAGAAAAGTTTCAAATTAGGTGGTAAATATATTACCAGGGCAATGGTATTAAGGGTTAGGAGGTAAATAACCGTAATCGCCAAGCTGGGCAAGCGGATTGACGATCGTAGTAGTGTGTACACTATGATACTGCTGCTGACCTCATTACTCTTAGAACAGTGCCCCTAAATCTCTTAGTGAGTTCTACGGCACCCACAGGAAGAGGGGTGGTCACAAATATATTCTTACCAACGTCACCACACAACATAAATAGCAATTAGTTGTAATTACATTTTACCTACAACTCTTTTTTTATACCACGTCGGTAGCAAACAAGCATACGGCCCGCTTGATGGAAAGCAGTCACCGTAGCCTATGGGCGCCTGCAACCTCAGGGTGTCACATGCGCGTTGCCGACCCAATAAAAATAACGTTGGCACAACAAAGTGGCTCCACTCCACCTGATCGTAAATGAAAAGTAGAGCCCAAATCGCGGCGGCAACGAACAGGAGACAAACAGTAACCTGTTAGTTGCCACCGCCTTGCTGGCCCGCTAGATGCTGGTAAATACACCGGCTGACCCCGAAACACGGCAAACACGAAGGTAAGTCATATCACGGGCGTTTACACCGAATGTACGGTGGTAGCCAACCAGGCGGGTACTAGTAAAAATACCCTACCACCGGCTGAGAAGCTGGCTACTCAGTATTTCCCTTAGTCGACTCCTACGACACCCACGGGAAGAGAGGGGCGGTGATTTTTGTATTCTTACTCTATCACCGCACGGATAAGACAACTGGCCCAGCCTCAACTGTTCTACCTGGTGGTTCTTGTTGGAGGACTGGCCCGGCTCTCTGTCTCCACCGCCAGGACCGGTGCTGCAGCAGCAGGGTTGGCAGCCTCGACTCACCTGTTCTTCCTGGTCTGCATCTTCTCTGTGCGGCGCCGGAACGCGAGGTAGGGCTTGTTGGAGGACTGACTCTCTGTCTCCACCGCCAGGACCGGTGCTGCTGCAGCAGGGTTGGCAGCGAGACTCACCTGTTCTTCCTGGTCTGCATCTTCTCTGTGCGGCGCCGGAACGCGAGGTAGGGCTTGTTGGAGGACTGACTCTCTGTCTCCACCGCCAGGACCGGTGCTGCAGCAGCAGGGTTGGCAGCCTCGACTCACCTGTTCTTCCTGGTCTGCATCTTCTCTGTGCGGCGCCGGAACGCGAGGTAGGGGTTGTTGGAGGACTGACTCTCTGTCTCCACCGCCAGGACCGGTGCTGCTGCAGCAGGGTTGGCAGCCTCGACTCACCTGTTCTTCCTGGTCTGCATCTTCTCTGTGCGGCGCCGGAACGCGAGGTAGGGGTTGTTGGAGGACTGACTCTCTGTCTCCACCGCCAGGACCGGTGCTGCTGCAGCAGGGTTGGCAGCCTCGACTCACCTGTTCTTCCTGGTCTGCATCTTCTCTGTGCGGCGCCGGAACGCGAGGTAGGGGTTGTTGGAGGACTGACTCTCTGTCTCCACCGCCAGGACCGGTGCTGCTGCAGCAGGGTTGGCAGCCTCGACTCACCTGTTCTTCCTGGTCTGCATCTTCTCTGTGCGGCGCCGGAACGCGAGGTAGGGGTTGTTGGAGGACTGACTCTCTGTCTCCACCGCCAGGACCGGTGCTGCTGCAGCAGGGTTGGCAGCCTCGACTCACCTGTTCTTCCTGGTCTGCATCTTCTCTGTGCGGCGCCGGAACGCGAGGTAGGGGTTGTTGGAGGACTGGCCCGGCCGGCTCTCTGTCTTCACCGCCAGGATCAGAGGGTGTTGCTGGAACACGGATTACGTTCTGTTACATTCACTATGACTGGTTTTGTATAGCGGGAAAATGGTATACAGATAAATATTCCACAATTTTTTTATTTACTTTTTTTTATTGTACACTTCATATTTCATTCGTCTAGCATTCTCCCGCTGCGGGAATGCCTATTTGGATTTTAATTGAGTGACAGAAAGTTGAACTTTCAGCAACTTCAATTAAATGAATTGCCAGATGAAGGAAAATATTAAACACAAAGCTAAAACGATAAACATTACATTTTTACATAGTGTTTTAGTACATTCTTTAAATATGATTTAAAATTTAAAGTGAAGGACAGAGAAGTCGCACAAAAACCTAAAATGTTTTTTTTTTTGCTCTGCAAAGGAAAGCGTTGTCATACTAAGTTACTTTATTATTATAACCAATTAGACGAAAGCGCCATCTATCCCTAACGCATAAAACAACTAGATTATGTAGCAAGATAAGTTTCGGGAAATTCCCGTAGGGTGGCGCTGGGATGAAGGTTCTAAACTAAATTATTACTTATTAGACTGTGAAAACACCGTGGAAATTGTATATGTATATACATCTCAACACATTTCATTGTTTACATCCAAATACGAGGGATGATTGAAAAATTCGCGGCCTGACTGTTAAAAAAAAAACTTTTTTACTTTTTTCTGCCGCCATGTTGAACTGTCATTATTCAGTTGTCATCCCGCGAAATTTCAATTCTGAGAGGAAATTTAAAATAAATTTTAAGCTTGATTTAAAAATACGTGTCAACACATTTTTCACAATGGACAATTTGGAGCAACGTGCTGTAATTAAATATCTTCATAAAAAAGGTTTGACTCCGAAACAAATTTTTGAAGAAATGCAGTCTGTATTAGGGCAATCCTGTCCATCATATACGATGGTAAAAAAGTGGGCAGCTGAATTCAAACGAGGACGAGTGAGCATCGCTGATGACCCTCGCCCCGGGAGACCAGCTACTGCGACCAATCCACATAATGTGGAAATTATATGCGACATGATAATGAAAGATCGACGATTAAAAGTAAGGGAAATAGCTGACATCGTGGGCATCTCCTATGAAAGAACCCAAAACATTATAGTCAACGAATTAGGTTTTTCGAAGGTGTCGGCGAGATGGGTTCCGAAGCTCCTTTCAGTGGAACAAAAAATCACTCGGGTTACAATTTCACGCGACTGCCTCGACCTGTATGAAGCTGACCCTGAAGATTTTTTGGACAGATATGTTACTATGGATGAGACATGGGTCCACCACTACACGCCTGAGACTAAACAGCAATCGAAGCAGTGGGTTCGCCCTGGATCTCCGCCTCCTAAAAAAGCAAAGGCCATTTTGTCGGCGAATAAAGTCATGGCATCAGTCTTCTGGGATGCAAAGGGAGTAATAATGGTTGACTATCTTCAGAAAGGTACCACCATAAACTCGGACTACTATTGCAACCTTTTACAATAATTACGAGAAGTTTTGAAAGAAAAAAGACCTGGAATGTTGACAAGAAAAGTGCTCTTCCACCAGGACAATGCACGTGTTCACACGTCACTAAAATCGATGGCTGAAATTCACAACTGTGGGTTTGTATTATTGCCCCACCCACCGTATTCGCCCGATTTAGCACCATCGGACTTCCACCTCTTTCCAAACTTAAAAAAACACATGGGCGGTAAACAATTTTTTACCAACGACGAGGTCCAAGCCGAAGTGGACACCTATTTTGAAGGCCTCGAGGAAAGTTTTTTTAAAAGTGGTGTAATGGCTCTGGAATCCAGATGGAATAAGTGCAAAGACCTCGGCGGGGACTACGTAGAAAAATAAAAATATTAACTAAAATCTTTGGATTTGATTTCATACTTAGGCCGCGAATTTTTCAATCACCCCTCGTAATAACAAATTAGTTAATATTTTAGGAATATTTGTCTAATAAAATGTATACAGGTACAACAACAACTACTACTAAAATATATAAGCGACCATACTCAACTTTGACAGGTTTTTTGATAATTAGAATTTAACAAGTATTTTTAATTATAATAACAGCTGAAACAGACAGAAACTTTCAATACAATCATATAATACGAGTAGTAACCCCGTTCTAAACTATACTTGCAAGGCTTTCTTTGCAGAGAAACTGAAACTCAAAATAACCTGACCACAAACCCTCAAACAGTATAAACTTCGCTATACCGCTCGACAGTCACAAGGCCTGAAACTAAACTTGTACTTCGAGTTCCAAGTTCTGCTCGAACTTTGACAAGTTTCGTAAGTTTCGTGTAGTTTAGTAATAAAAGTACTGTAAAGCTTCTTAAAGTTAGGAACGTTTTTATTGATGTAGTCAAAATAACGCGTCTATGCTTCCTAAATCAGATGCTTATTTTTATCTAAGATTGTAAAAAAATGGACAATTTAAAGTCGTATTCAGATTTGATAAAAATATGATGAAATAGTTCATAGTTCTTTTTACGAGTCGGAGCAGATAGAAAAAGTGTCCATTTTAATGTTTATATTTAGTAGATGGATCATGTGGTAGGTATTTCCACCTTTAACCTCTTTTTTTGATCCAGTATTTGTAGGCGAAGTCGACTAATGTTATGTAATAAAAAGCAAAACTGTGTTCGCCATTTCTGTTTTAAATCAGAAGTGGGAGGGATGTGCGACCGCACAGGTGAACTTCCGACTGCATAATACAGAAATATTGTTTTGTATGTGTGTTACTTACAGTCTCTGCCGCTTTTTGAGCCAGTTGACGTAGACGAGGTCGCCATTTCTCTCCAGTAATAGTTTCGCTAAGTTTAACATAAACATGCTCGCCAATACTAATGTTTTCATTCAGAAGTGGGATGAGCTTTTATCTCCATAATAGAGCTGTCAATGTGAGTTACAGCCTTAAGCCGCTTATTGAGCCAGTTGACGTAGACGAGGTCGCCATTTCTCTCCAGTAATACTTTCGCTAAAGCTGCATGCAGACCAAACGAGCATTCGCTGTTCTATCCCCCTACTCTACGAAATTCGATCGTTACACGAAACGTGATTCTTTGATTTCGTGGGGGATAGAACAGCGAATGCTCTTTTGGTCTGCATGTACCGTAAGTTGAACATAAACATACTCGCCAATATTAATGTTTCATTCAGAAGTGGGATGCGCTTCTGTCTCCGTAATAGAGTCTATGTAAATGACTTACAGTTTTGAGCCGCTTGTTGAGCCAGTAATCGTAGACGGCGATGACGAGGTCATCATGCCTCTCCAGCAGGAGCTTGGCCTCGTTCAGCGTCACCACCGTCTGCCCGGAGCTCTTTTCTAGCTTGTCCATCATTTGTTCGAACATTAGCTCTGAAAATTTAATAATGATGTGTCAATATAATGGAAACATATATAAGGTCCTAATTTATTAGATGCAGATATTTTTACAGCTGATAGTACTCGGTCTCGGGAGTATATTAAACCGTGAAACATTATAGCTTTTACGATGTTTTTTTGGAGAAAACGGAAAAACAAATTTGCTACGTAAAGACACCCTGTTTATGTGATTATTAAATGAAAACTCTTTGAATAGATTCTCGTACTTCTTTTACGTACCACTTAACTGGAACTGGCCACTTCACGTCGATAAATGAAATACTTGATTGTCAATGTCATATTATTTTCCGTTGGATTGTGTCGTTTGATGACATGACAGACAGTGTTATTGTGACATGTGATAATGTACATGATGATTTTTTTTAGACGAAATTATAATTATTATATTGTTATTAAAATAATTAACATTAAATATAAATTAAGAAAAAAATTCTTAATTTATATTTAAAGTTAATTATTTTAATGTAAAGTATCATGTGTTAAAATATCTGCAACTAATAAATTAGGACCTTATATGTATGAATTATGGAGAGTCTAGAAATGCAGTTATGTCATTAATTTGTATTAATGCAAAATATCTTACACACTAGACTATTATCCGACGCCGTACGCCGCGTATCGCGTTTTGCCAATAGTAGTTTAGATAGAATAACCTACTATGGGAAAACACCGGTTAGAAGACGCGAGCCTTAAGACAACAATTTGCACTAGTTTCCTATTCCTACCTATACCGGATTTTAAACCTTTAGAATGTCGAATATTTGCAATATACTCGTATAGTACCTATATACAGGGTGGTCCAAACCTTGACGTCAAAAATTTTTTTTTAGATTCCTCACGTCATGAGCTATCAGAATATACCCCATGTATGTTAGCCGATTTTTTGTAGTTTCCGAGTTATGAATTTTTGAAAATTTTTTTTTGAAAAATTCTGGAATGAAGAAATTTATTAATAAAAAAAAAAATTTTGTGTTTTTTAACTAGTTTCTTTTTGCAAAAGTATTACTACAAATAAAGCATTTACTGACAAAAAAATTAGCGTCCTCACTTTGATACAAGTAGGATAAAAAAATACTAAATTCAAAATTTTACGCTAAAAATGGATCAAAATAGCATTAATGTACGTAAATAAAAAAATAAAACATATCCCAAGGAATTTTCGTATTCTAAAGACTGCCTTAGACCTTGAGCTTTCGTAAAAGCAAAAAAAAGTGATACTTAATGATGAGGATTTTTCGGAGTAGTCGGTCAAGTAAACTTAAAAAAGCTTAAAATTTTAAAGTAGTAAAATTGACTTGAATAACTACACAAATTGAGTTTTCGTGGTATTTTCTGTCTTTGTTATTGATAAAAACAACAAAATAGACGAAATTTTACTTTTTTAAAAATTAAAATTTTGGAAGCTTTTTTTTAAGTTTATTTGACCGACTACTCCGAAAAATCCTCATCATTAAGTATTACTTTTTTTTTGCTTTTACGAAGGCTCAAAGTCTAAGGCGGTCTTTAGAATACGAAAATTCCTTGGGGTATGTTTTATTTTTTTATTTACGTAGATTAATGCTATTTTGATGCGTTTTTAGCGTAAAATTTTGAATTTAGTATTTTTTTATCCTACTTGTATCAAAGTGAGGACGCAAATTTTTTTGTCAGTAAATGCTTTATTTGTAGTAATACTTTTACAAAAAGAAACTAGTTAAAAATCCTAAAACTTTTTTTTTTATTAATAAATTTCTTCATTCCAGAATTTCTCGAAAAAAAATTTTCAAAAATTCATAACTCGAAAACTACAAAAAATCGGCTAACATACATGGGGTATATTCTGACAGCTCATGACGTGAGGAATCTAAAAAAAATTTTTTGACGTCAAGGTTTGGACCACCCTGTATATACATGATTATACATTGCATTCTGTTATTATCATTAATTATGTATCGACTATATTGAGTGAAGTATAAATACTGATTACTTTTCAAGTATATCGGAATTTCCACGGTCAAACATAATAAATATAATTCATTAACCCAAGCGTGTTTACGTTCAATCGCGTGCCGAGACACATTAAACGTCTCAATACTGAAATAAACTTGGGGTGCAATTTTAAAGTATTCCGAACGTAGAAATATTTTCGTGATCGGACACATTCAGGTGCAATTTGTGGGAGTAACGACTTATAAATAATAAGTCTTATCACTATTAACATCATCACCTGAACCAATTGTTTTTAGAGTTCCGTAGCCAAAATAACAAAAGAGAACTTAGAAAAGCATATATTTCGAGTATCTGTCTCTGTCACGGCAATGACGCCATCTTTGGTGTACCAGAGATGGATGCTTTACAGTAGGCTTACTGATATTTCAATGATTCTCATCGCATCGTACAAGTCAACGTCAAATACTTTCTGGCTGTCAGAGTGAAAAAAATGTTAAAAACCATACTAACATTATTTTGTACCGAACTGTGTGACTACTTTGGTTGTGCTTCTTAACTTAGTAGTGACAGTCAGTCAAAGACTACCCGGAATACTAGTAATAGATATAACTGGAGAAAATTGATTAGGAGAGCCACCCCAAAGGAAAAGGGGTACAGCCAGATAAAGAAGATAGGAATAGACAGCGGGAACAGACTCCATTTCATCATCATCAGCCAATCTCAGTCCACTGCTGGACGTAAGCCTCTCCTATTAACTATGTGTATAGACGCATTAGGAGGTAAATACCTATAATCACCACGCTGGGCAAGCGGATTGGCGATCGCAGTAACTTCTCCACTATGATGATTTGATTATGCTGCTGCCCATCATCAATTTACTATCAAGAATAGTCAATGACACTTAAATCCTTTAGTCGGCTCTTTCGACGCCCGCGGGAAGGGTTGGGCTGGTGAAAAATGTATTCTTATGCCGTCGCCACACGGCAACATCGTTTCATACTGTTAGTATTTGACGTCGACTGTACGCGGCGCGCGGTGTAAACTACATAAATTACATCGGGTGTTCCAAAACTCATCCCGACGTTCCCTGGCGAGAATATATTACATTAGGGAAAAGGAATACCCTCTATAATGGGTTCTACAACTCTTGAGGCATTTAATATCTTTATGTAACCGTTAATGATACAAGTGTTGTTAATTTAACTGTTACGTTACGAGTAGAAAACTGTTTCGGTTAAGGTCAAAAATTAGCTATTTCTGTATTTTTGTACTTATATATTTGCTTCTTTCTTTATTTTTTATTTGTTTTTGTAATACCGTTCTTATTTTCGCTAGTTTATTGTTTTTCCTTTTCATACGCAGTTGTATACAAAACAAACTAAGTACCTAGCCTTGTGTCAGCAAGTTCTTGTCTTGTTTAGTTTACATTACACCTAAAATATACTAAATTTATTTCTACTCTTGAGATTGTATTTGTGCGAAAATGTAAATTATGGAGATAAATATTTTTTGTCTTTCTCAATATCGTAAACATGTAAACAATGCTGCACAAATATTGTAACATGTATCATATCATAATCATAAGGCTGGGACCACAGTCGTGTTTCGATTTTTATGGCCACCTTGTTCGTTTCAATGTTTATGATATGATAGTCACTGTGTCAGCCGGATACGATCATGGTATCATGTATATTTGTGTTGACTAAGTATTAATTGGTTTAGTCATCAGAGACCACATCTAGATCCCGAATTATTGTTGTTTTAGTTATCATCATATAAAGGTGCATTTAGACTAAACGAGCATTTTCTCATTCAATTCCCCACTCTACGAAATTCGTACGTTACACAAAATGTGATTCGTCGAAATTCGATGATTTCGTAGAGTGGGGGATAGAATGAGCGAATGCTCGTTTGGTCTAAATGCACCTTTATACCTCTGGTCGACTACCCCGAACTTCGAAGTTCGTAAATTTCAAGGGTTTGTCACTTCAATATGGGGGTAAGACTCACCATTTTATCGATAGACTTAACGTCATATATACTTACAGGTTGTTCGTTTCGAATTGCGATAAATTAGACAGGTTACTTGGGCCATTAATAGAAGTTGTCTGTTATATCGGCTTTTAGAAAATTCGATAAAAATATTTTTTTTTGTTTTCATACATAATAAATGAAATGGTAAGTGTGAGAGAACCTTAAGAATAAAATAAAAGTTAATCTCAGCTGACTGACGGCACATGTCATAATAAGTTACATTAGAATGTAATAAAGGTTGCAATACACATGTTCAGTGATTAAACTTATTTTTTTAATAACTCAATAACGGTACGAGTTAAAACACTAGTTTCTTAGAGAAATTAATTATATTTGACCTAAATAAGCTTCCCTTAAAGTTATAGCATATGAAGAAAAACACGCTGTATAAGGGTCATTTCTGAACTGTCAAATGTTTATATGTCATTAGCGTGTCGAAGTTTTCTCTCCGTGTCACTCTTTGTATTAGTGCGACAAAGACAGTTGCGTTTCGTTCGCGACTGAGCGTTAGCCATTGCCAACTTGGCTACGCACCCTGAACTATGCACTTTTCGTTTGATGATCCGTAAACATTCCACCCGCTCGCATATCGGAGGGACAGACCCAGTTAACCGCCAGGCCTGTAATGCTACGACTAGACACACTGCAATAACGCGAATTCTTCGGCACTTCGCCCGAAGCCGCAGACCCTTCGTCCCGCTGACGGTAAATTTTTGCAAATCACAGATTTTGTCGCGATAAACTTCCCATCTGCGGCAACACTTCGCTCGGCTCAACTTCATCAAGCGTAACGGACGTACTGGCAGTGGCAACATAATCGTGATGATTTCGTGGTTTTTTTAAATAATTGTTGAACTCCGTAAAATATAAAGCGACAGCTCCATTTCTCTGCGATATACTCTTCTACATTACTCTCTGTAGTAGAACTGATACCGTGAACTTCGATATTCGTAAATTTCGAGGATTTGTCTCAGTCACTCCAACGATTAAAGTGACAGAGACAAATGCTCGAAATTTGCGGATTTCGAGGCTCGCGGTAACAGGCCTGCTACAGAGACGAATATTACACGTTATGAATATTATAACATGTAATATTCGTCGTCGGGTGTCGTAAGAATCGACTAAGGGATTGAAGTGTCATTGACCATTATTTGATAAAGATTGATGATGGGCAGCAGCGTCATCATAGTGGACACATTACTGCGATCGCCAATCCGCTTGCCCAGCGTGGCGATTATGGGCATTTACCTCCTAATGCGTCTATATGCATAGTTAATAGGAGAGGCCTACGTCCCACAGTGGACTATCATAGGCTGATGATGATGTTGATGAATATTCGTCGTAGGACTCGTAGGCCGAAGACGACGTTTTATCGCGAGAATGCTATCGCGACGTATGTAGCCGTATTAGCATAAGAAGGTTTCGTACCTGTGAGTTCCGGATGCCTCTGCTGCTTCAGCCACCGCTCGTCCTCCGAGTCGATGTCGTACTCTGGCGCCTCTTGTTCCTGCCATAGCGCTGTGGACAAACAATACTATGAGCTGAATGTATAACTATTTGACGGGCAGACAGATGTCAGAGATGCGCAAAATTGAACTCTTGTCACTTTGACATAATGTGGAAACATGATGGATTCCACGAGAGTCTACTCTATCGGGAACGTGGCGGCTATTTATTTATTTAATCTTTATTGCACAAAAGAAAATCTTATCGTACAAAAGGCGGACTTAATGCCACAGAGCATTCTCTACCAGTCAACCGTAGGGCAAAACAGAAAAGAATGTAGGCGGTGCAACTTGAAAACTTAATAAAAAGACATACTAAAATAGGATACATACATAAATATACCTACAGCTATGACAGCTACAGTACCCGGCGATAAAGTGTGCACATCGGTCTCTGGAAAGAGACTCGGCTTTATAGAGCCTTGTCCCTCTCTAAAATATGTGACGTTTATGCAATATTATTTTTTACTTTCCAAAGACCGATGTGGAAACTTTATCGCCGGGTACTGTGTAGGTACTTTAGGAATGTATGTTCTTTTTTAACCCACGTCCTCAGTTTTCGCGGCTGATGCCTAAACTACCTGGCCACTCCAGCCGACTCCGGCGTAGATAAACTTCAGTATTTTTTTTTGTTATTATGACATCTAATATTTAAAATTAATGTACAATTTTACAATTAAGAAACACCAAAACCTACATGACATTTTCTTGAAATGTGCCATAAATGTAATTTAACGCCCTGTGTTGATCTAGAAATCATGTGGCCATTTATTTGGGTTTATTATAAATACGTCACTGTGGTGTCTGTCTGTATCGTTACAATCACCGACTATCTCCCAGGGGAAGGGACTAAATTGGGTCAAAATATTATCATATGATTGCTGGATTAAGCCTATAAAAGTGTTATTTAGATAGCACGACGACAAATAAAAGTGATATTTAGTTAGAGTCCTGTGTCGTTTTTGCTTCCTGTATATTTTTTTTGCCCTTAACTTCGAATTATTTTTTTTACTATAAAATTAAAACGAATGCATCGTTTAAAGGTACGAGTTCGCAGCCGACCGCAGGCGACAACTGCAGACGACGTGTCGCGACGACACTACTGGTTTCTATGTATTTCTATGAAATTCCCTCCGTAGTTAGCGACATGAAGCTAGCGACGCGTCGCCGAGCGGCAGACGGCAGTGTCGCCCGACCGCAGATCAGTAGTGTCGCTGACGCTCTGCATTTAATCATAGGACATGTGGCTTGTCGTCTTTTTCTGTATAATAAAAGCAAGTCATCATCATCTTCTTCCTCTTCTAATAAAAGACGTAAAAAATTGCGATCACTATTCTCGAACACGTCAGACATCTTGTTTCACGGACCGCTCAGAATCAACTAGATGCCATCTGCAGTTGTCGTCTGCAGTCGGGATCGAAATCATGACTGCAGCGACAGGACGCGACGACGTGTCGCGACGACATGAAGCGACGACATGTCGTCTGCTGGTGCTGCGTGCGGTCGGCTGCCAACTTGTACCTTTATTTAGCACATATTTGTCGCGACTGATTAAAAAAAATAGCCCGCCACTGTTGTACAATTCTTCGAAAGTTCGCAAGTTTCTGGGATTTTTTGTTGGAGTGACAGTTATCTCCGATACAAATTACGCAGTCGCTAATTACAGAATACGCATAGTACAGTGTGTGGCCTTTAACATGGGAGAAAAATGAAATAAGTGACTCCTTAGAGTATCCGCAATAATTCAGTAAAGGTCCCGATGTTTCAAATGGTTAAGTTCGCAGATAAGAAATAACATTTAAACTGGATCTTGGCATCACGATGTCGTAGCTTGTCAGTCGCAAGACATCTTGATAGTATACCAGGTACTGAGTCATAATAGTTATTTTGTTTTTATTTTTACACTTATTTGTTACGGTTTTTTGAAAAATGTA
>JALPQI010019474.1:0-29357 GCA_025490895.1 Thaumatotibia leucotreta | reverse complement strand
GGACACATTACTGCGATCGCCAATCCGCTTGCCCAGCGTGGCGATTATGGGCATTTACCTTCTAATGCTGCTATACAAGTACGCATAGTCAATAGGAGAGGCCTACGTCCAGCAGTGGACTATCATAGGCTGATGATGTGATGATGTGATGACATAAAGAATATTATACATTTCGAGCTATTTCAGCTATTTCGAGCTTTCTTATCACTTTATCAGTTGTAAACCAGTCCCAGATCGTATCGGAGACGGTATGATAATAAATGTAAGTACAGTTTAAACCGATATAACCATTGGAAATAATATTGATTGTTCGCGAGTCGTTTATGATTGAAAAATAATTAAAGCACTTGTGAATTTCATGGCGCCCTCTGTCGGTAAATCGCCGTATTAAAAATGGCGGGTAACAGACATACGAGTATTCCAACCGCTTCACGAGGAATTAATTTAGTCGTCGTAGATAGATTAAATACAATATAATATTTTTCTTCACACTTGCTGTCTAAGCGCGCCATTGCTTGCTAGTACGGTCAAATCGTACATAATTTTACCCTAAACTCGCAAATCAAGTAGTATCGCTGCATTTTTGGTATGTTGTTTAGACACCATAGGACAGTATAAAACCATATTTTGCAAGCAAAAAAAAGTTGTGCTAGCTGGGTAGTACGTGAAAAACTGCGAAATTTACGGCCATTTTTTATTTAGTTTCTGATTTTTATTTAAAAAACCTTACGTTTTTGATATCATATGTAAATAAACGTTTAAAGACTAATAAATTTCCAACAAGTTGAGCTAACATGCATTACCGTAGGTCTTATAGTTTCAGAGATTCGAGATTTTGAAAGTACCCCTTTTTGTAAAATAGATACAATTTTGTGTTTTGCTATAACGTTTTCGACTTAATATCGCCTCACCTAATTATGCTACGAAAAACATGCAATAATGACCTTATAGCGCACTTAATATTCTTTAATTTAAGGGTAAAATTAGGTCAGTGAACTTTGTAATTGAAAGTATAAACCCGAAATTCCAAAGGCAGGAGGCCCGCTATCTAAGTTTTTCATACAAATCGCAAGTCGAGTTGCAAAGCTGCAATTTCGGTATATTATAAAGGCCTTATAGATATATACGAAAATGCATATTAAAAGAAAAACAAAAAAATAATTTGGGCATAGGACGTAAGAAACGGAAAAAAATTCACACTTTTTTTAGTTTTTGACGTTTAACTTAAAATTTATTATCTTTTTGATACTAATTGCTACAGGACTAAGAAAGAACATTAAATTTGAAAGGATTTGAGCTACGTTGCATCACCGTAAGTTATATATATTTTGAGATACGACATTTCACAAAGTGCCCTTTCATCAAAACATAAACAAATTTTAGGTTACGTTAAAGGTATTCACTAAATATTGGCAAAACGTTCGCGCTAAGGGAAAAAAAGTAATTGTAGATAATAACTATATTAAATTTGAAACAAATTGAGCCGATAACAATTACTGTAAGTCTTATAGTTGGGGGTATGCGAGGCTTCAAAACATGCACTTATTTTCTTAACTTAATCTTAAAGGGCACATTTTGAAATGTCGTATCTCTAAATCTATATAATTTAGGGTAATGCAAGGTAGCTCAAATCCTTTCGAATTTAGTATTCTTTCTAAGTTTTGTAGCAATTAGTATCAAAAAGATAATAGTTTTTTAATTAAACGTCAAAAAGTAAAAGAAGTCCAATATTTTTTCTGTTTTTTTCGTCCTATGCCGAAGTTCCTTTTTTGTTTTTCTTGTAATATGCATTTTTGTACGTCCTTATAGCGCCTTTATAATATACTAAAATTGCAGCTTTGCAACACGACTTGCGATTTGTATGAAAAACTTAGATAGCGGGCCTACTGCCTTTTGAATTACGCGTTTTTATTTTCAATTACAAAGTTTACTGACCTGATTTTACCCTTAAATGAAAGAATATTAATTGCGCTATAAGATAATTATTTCATGTTTTTCGTAGCATAATTAGGTAAGGCGATATTAAACCAAAAACGTTAGCAAAACTCAACATTTTATCTAGTTTACAAAACAGGGTACTATTTGAAGTCTCGAATCTCTGAAACTATAAGACCTACGGTAATGCATGTTATCTCATCTTGTTACAAATTCATTCATCTTTAAACGTTACCTGATACATATTGTCAAAAAACGTAAGGCTTTTTCTATCAAAATCAGAAACTAAAAATAGACAGTAAATTTCACAGTTTTTCACGTATTACGCAGCTAGCACAACTTTTTTTTGCTTGCAAAATGTGGTTTTATACTGCCCTATGGTGTCTAAATAACATACCAAAAATGCAGCTTTACTACATGTTTTGCGAGTTTAATATACGATTTGACCGTACTATGCGTGCATAGCGGGAGTAATAGAAAAGTGAAATTCCCAAGGGAATAATAGAAATGTCAGTATGTCAAGTGTGATGTGATGAAAAACATTATATGCATCAAGGGAGGTAAGTACGGAATTACTAACGAGAGTGTTAGAAGAGAGTACTATTTTATTGCACACCATAATAACAATAAAATGACAAATATATTATGACTGTGCACATTATATGTAGAGGCAAATTACAATGGGCAAAAAACTTTCTTTGTATTATAATACCTTATTTACAAAGAAAATAATATACAGTGTGTATAAGAACGAAAGGCAAACGTTTAAAGGTCTCTGCCCACTAGACCGTAGCATGAACGTATCAGACAAAAAAATATTCTTTGTATGGAAAAGTATGAGACTATGCCCACTAGGACGTTCCGTCGCCGGCCAACACCGTCGCGTGCCATGCACGGACCGGCAAGAATTGTCGGCGAGAATATTTTGCCGGCCCCGACACGCTACGTGCATGGCACGCAACGTTGCCGGTACGGTGTGCGCAGGCGGCGAAACGGTGAGCATACGAGTTCTATTTACATTTTTGTATTGTATTGACAATTTTTATCCAAAACTCTCCAAATTTTTCACTTTTGATAGTGAGTAATATTTTTTTTATATATTTTCTTTATTAAATATAACTTAACGAATTTATCTGGATAGATTGCACAATTTGTTTCTTTTTTTACATGGTAAGAACCATGCTTTTGATGTGGCTTTCTAAAATAAATAGATTTTTATTACAACATGTACACAAAATCGATATCTTTTTTTTTTTCGAAAAACCTATGCTCTTTAGCAGCTGCTTCATTGTTATTTAAAATTAATTATTGTTCCAAAACTCTTAGAAGATGTAAAAATAATCAAACAAAACCAGTACTTGACGGAGTCACATTGACAATCATGACAAGAACATAATATGTACTCTCATAATATAGACAATATATTTACCAATTCCAAGAAGTTTTAGTTTAATATCATAGATTACACTTATCAGTGTCTAGGTTACCTAGACAATGATAAGTGTAATTTAATACTATAATAATATTAATGATAAATAAACACATTCCGCCATATAAATGTATAAGTAGCATAACTGACGATTCGAAAGTGCTTGTTGATAAGCCTACTCAATAAATAATTTTTGACTTTCACTTGACTCAGTAACAACTCTAGTAGGTACTTCAATGGATTTCGATCGCAGTTTACGATGTCTGCTCAGAAAAATAGGTGTAGAAATAAACTCTTAGGAAAATACTACGTAGCACAGCGATATAGTGGTCTAAAGGGCGCGAAAATAATTTGCAACTGATAAAACTGTGACAATGAAACGATAACGACGGATCGACGGACGCTCATACTACGGGGATGATACGTAATTGCGACGCGGATGATACGTGGTTGCGACCCGGATGCAACGGTCACTAAACGGGCTTAGCTCGGATATGAAACGATGTACACACGTTATAGTGGGCATAGTAGTCCGTGTCGTCTCACATTCCGTGTCTGATACGTTCATGCTACGGTCTAGTGGGCACAGACCTTAAACAATACAGACTGTCTAGTACAGTGTAAATAGTTTTTTTTTTATTTGTCTTTTTTTATTTTGCAAAACTATATTGCATGCTAGTTTTATTTGTGATCGGCTATGGTAGTCTAGAGTGAATAATAATGAAATATAATAATAAATAAATATCTTGGGACATCTTACACAAATCGACTTAGTCCCACGGTAAGCTCAATTAAGGCTTGTGATGTGGGAACCAAGCGACGATATATATAATAAATAGATACATCATCATCAGCCTATGATAGTCCACTGCTGGACGTAGGCCTCTCCTATTAACTATGCGTATAGACGCATTAGGAGGTAAATGCCCATAATCGCCACGCTGGGCAAGCGGATTGGCGATCGCAGAAATAGATACATATAGATACTTAAATACATAGACAGCCATGACCAAGGAACAAATATATGTGATAAATACATACACAAATAATGCCCTCGCCGGGATTCTAACCTGGAACCTCCAGCTTCATAGGCAGTGTCACTACCAATACCAACTATGCTACGGAGGCTGACAAATATTGCATTGCGTTGTGGGCATGTCTCCGAGCGTGGGATTCGGTGGCAGCCTTATCAGTCTTATCACACGAATCCCATGAGAGATGTATGAATTTTTGGATTACTTGGCAAACTTACCAATATGAAAATATAAACACCAGAAATGTTAATAGGCTTGTTGTTAATAAAAAGCAAAGAACCGCTACATTCAAGAAAAATTGCTATTGTATGTGTATAAGTATTTATAATAACTTACCAGATGACATAAAAGAACTGCCGTACAGAATATTTAAAAATAAACTTTTTTAAATGGTTGCTGCTGTCATCGACATTTTATTCTGTTAAAGAATTTCTACAAAGCAGACATACATAATTATTCAGGTTAAGTTAGATGTAAGTCTACAAAATTTGCATGCTGTATAGGTGGCTAAATATAAGGACTCATGATATTTATGTAACAACATTGTATACTCTTATTTTACGCAAATAAATGATTATGATTATTATGATTATGATTATTATGTCAAAAAAATTATGGGCTACCCACAGAAATTGGCTATGTTGCCACTGATGACACGGCGCTTAAATCGCTCAAAGAAATGCCCTTGTTACGTAACGTGTCTTTTTTAACCGACTTCAAAAAAAGGAGGAGGTACTCAATTCGACTGAATTTTTTTTTTTTTGTTGTATGTATGTTACCTGATATCTCCGAGAATAGTGAACCGATTCTAAAATTTCTTTTTGTGATCGAACGTGTATTACCCCGAGATGGTCCCATTGGCACCAAGTTGGGGTCTGATGATGGGATCCTGGAGAAATCGAGGGATCTCTTCAAATGTTATAGGTACATGTATGGCGCTTTTGGTAATTTTCATTCATTTACAAGAATTTGCATTCAGAAAGTAGGATTTGAGGAAACCAATGATGGAAACAAATCGGGAATCTTGGAGAAACCGGTTGAAGTCGGTTTTTAAAATTTTTAATTTGGTGATTATAATTTTGTCAGATTGTCAGTTAGCTCGCGCTTGCAGTGGCAACACGTGGTCAATACGGCAATATTGGCTATAATTGTATTCTATTAAAATATTTCGCTCTGAATCGTAATGAGCGTCCGATGTTGTGTGTTCGCTGTGGTTTTTGTACAAGAAACGTTGGATTATCAGGTATTACGTTGAATTATTTTAAAACACGTTAGCGCAAGTTGTATCACGCAGTATAAAGGCCAGGCTACGATTTTCTAAGGAGACTGACTTAGCAGAAAACCCGTGCGAGAGGGAGTCCCTATACCGGCACCTCAATCAAACTTATGGATTCGCTCGCCGCTGGTCGCCTTATGCCGCGGCCACGACATTGGTCTAAGGCGACCGGCTTAGCAGAAAACCCGTGCGAGAGGGAGTTCCTATACCGGCATCTCACTCCAACTCATGGATTCGCTCGCCGCTGGTCGCCCAAGACCAAAGTCGTGGCCAGACCATAAGGGTTCCAGGTCACCACACACTGATTCTCCAACGATACGGATACGATACGTTGCAGTGGCTCTGCTACCTGTAGCCTATTTCACCATAATTACAAGAGTGACAGTTGTAAAATATCACTCTTACTGACGTCACAGGCCTCCGTAGGCTACGGCTACTGCTTACTATTGGACGGTCCATGTGCTTGTTTGCCACCAACATACAATTATTACTAACAACGTTATTACATCGTCAATAAACTATTTTTTATTTTCAGAAATCCGTGACAATTGTCGCAAGGCTTAGTACAATTTTCATTAAATCTTGACATGAGGTTCGGCTTATGTCAGAATCTCGCTACAATTGTCGTGTTTTTTGTGACAATTGTAATTGTGCGTTGCAAAAAAATAGTTATTTACTGCTGATTTATTTAAGTTCCAGCACTACATTTTATGTTGGTGGCAAAGAAACGCACGGCCCTTCCGATGGTAAATAGCAACTACAGCCTATAGACGCCTCCGATTGGAGAAACAGTAAATTTACAATTGTAGCACTTGCCAGTGTGGTGAAATTGGGGCCAGAAGTGAGTCGGTGGCGCCTGCTCTATAACGGGCGGTGCCTCGGTAGACTCCGCTACCCAGGATACTTAGGATTTATTAGTAAATTACATAAATAAAATTATGATTCGTAACAGGACAAAATAATATAATGATTGCCACACTGAGGTAAACAACTAGAGACGAACACTCCATACTTTTGCTACGCATTTTGCGTGAAAGATATCACAAATGAGGCGGAAACAAACAAAATCAAACCAAAGCCGAAACGATGGAACTATCAAAATATATTTATCCCCTTTACACTTAGCGTTTCAAATTAGCATCGAAAGATCGCCTGTCTTTCACTACCTAATTGTTAAACAGGGACGCGGCTAATAACTGTGACGTACAGTTCAGTGTTGCCTACAAAATGAAAAAAAATCCGCTAAATAATCAATATAACATATATTTTTGAAATTATTAATATCAAGGTATTTTGTTCTTAGCTAGATTTCTTTCATAATAATCATAATTAATATCTGAGGCACTGTGTGGTCCTATATAAAGCACCTATTTACTATTGACATTTATGAGTTATGAGAGATACAGATATACATTTTGAAAGCAATTAAATAGGTACTTGACGATTGTGCAGGTGGTAGAACCTCGTGCACGGTCCGCCCGGTATCAGCATCATCATCATCATCATAAGCCTATGATAGTCCGCTGCTGGACGTAGGCCTCTCCTATTAACTATGCGTATAAACACTCTTACGACACCCGAAGGAGGAGTTGGGGTGGTGACAAATGTATTCTTACTGGCGTCACCACACGGCGGTATCAGCATAACGCCGTTTTAATAGACATTAACCTGCCGATAAATAGTAGTGCTCGTACTGTAGCCGTACCATGAGTTGGAAAGTAAAAGATATGTTAGGTTTGAGTCGATACGTATTGCATTCTATCGCGAGATTGGACTATTGGAGCGAGCACGATGGCCTGCTTTACGTATCGAGACTATCGAGTAAAACCTAACGTTACCGATACTTACGGTGAAATGGGTCTTTTGGCCCTCTACAAAATTATTATAATAATAGGTATATGTTGTTTTAGCGGGCGTATTCCTTTGTACAACACATGGGTGGATTGCAATTTTTTGTTAAGTTAGTCAAATCGTTAATTTCCGTGACAGTTACTTAACTATGAACAAGTAACTGTCACGGTAAAAAGAAAGTAGAAAAATGAAATGAGTGATAACTCAAACTCGAAAAGTTTGATATTCTCACCTTCTCGCTTCACCGCTCTGCAATAATAAGTAAAAGTATACCTAATATAACCTACTACCTTGTACCTACATGCCGAAATCCCTACAAAATGTGGGAATTCAAATATGAATTAACTGGCAACTCTGATCCTAACGTTCATAATGAAACGTATTTTAGCAAAATTTTCATATTATTTATATGATTTTGATTTCGAAAATGGTAAAGTTACATGTGAAAAGTCACACCGTAGCTTTTATTTGTAGTTTTGGAGTTCGAACCGCATTTTCTACTGCGCATTTCGTCATTTTGACGGAGCTGCTTACTTGACTTTGGCCGAACTGTTACTAACTTGACATAAGCCTGACTGTTGCCTGTGGGCAACAGTGAAGTTATTCGCGAACGATCGCCTACTACGAATCTAGAGGGTATAAATCTATGGATTGCCACATGACATTCCGAAAACCATCGACAATAATTCGCGGGAGGATACATAGCAGTAATATACACCGTGAGCTGTTTAAACCCGAAAGATTTTAACCACGCATTTTGAATGTAAAAACAAACAAAAAATATTATACGACTTATGTCATTTTTGGCGAAAAAAAATGATTTTTTTTTTAATTTTTTAATGTATTTTAACATATATGTTTGAATGTGTTTTATAAATGTTATTTATAAAACTAGCACTAACAATGGGTGTTAACGTTTTTTCTACAAAAACCTCATTTTTTAAGGTTTTATTTCTCACTTTTTGACATCTATTAATGAGGTTAGTGAGACTATTCTTCTTAATGGCTCCAACGCCGTTAAATAAACCTTTTGTACCTTGAAAATATGTTTTTTGAAAATTGATAATAACTCTGAAACTAGGCTATATCCAGAAAAGTTTATTCGACATTATAGTTTCTAAATGTAGTCAGGAATACACTGTTAAAATAGGTAGGGTTTAAACAGCCCACGGTGTATGTTTGAATAAATAAATAAATACAAGAGCTCCTTTCCTAACTTATGACAACATTGAACTATTAAACAGCACATTGTTGCCCGAACGTCCCCGCACTAATCGCACTTTGAACCAGCATCCCCTGCGGAAGACTCCATTCCCGAACTGCCATGAATTCCTCGTTCGCGAACAAAGTACCGACCAAATTCGATGTGAAATAATATCGGTTGCATTTCTGATTGATCTGATATATTAAATAGCCCAATGATTACGTACTGGATTGAGATAGTTATAGGTAGATCTAAGTAGGTATAAGTATTACTAACATAATAATAAGTTTTTATGATATCACTAACAAAACACCTTATAGAGTGTTACAAAATTGTTACACACTGTTACAACCTCCCTGACATTCACAATATAGTCACTAAAAGAACTATCAGCCGAGAGACCCGAGGTCACAGCCTAAGATTTGTGCACACTCCCACGTGTACAAAAGATTTGTGCGTACTCCCACGTGTACAAAAGCTGCATTTAACTCGCTGCCCAACCGTGTCGTAGCTACTTGGAACCGTTTACCAGATAGTGTTGTGACTGCTCCTTCGGTCAATGTATTTAAAAATAGATTGGACGCGTGGCTTTTAAACAATGAATTAGACTGCAGTTACTAGTGATGTGATAAAAATTTACAAACTTTGAACTATATAATACTGGACCCTGTGACATAGGCTAATAAGCTGAATAGCTGCTCGCCTATAGATTAAATAATAATAATAATAAAATATAGATCGCAACCATGGTCTGAAATAAGGATTATTTTATTAACACCAAAGTATCAGATCTACATCTATTTATATGATTAAAGGTGTAATAATTGTAATCAATAACTACTTAACAATAATATGGACTATTTGGATGGCTAAATGACTACTGAAGGAAAAAAAAAATTAGCTATCAGTGATGATTTTTACCCAAAAATATTTCATCAGCAATATGCTGAATTGGAGTCCATTTTGTGGCACTTAGTTTACTTACATTTATGTTTATTTTATATTTTAATGTCTATGTTGTGTCACGAATAAATGTTTTTTCCTTCTTTCCAATTGTATGTTCACATATCAGTTTTATAGTTAGACACATAATTATGTTGATGATGTCATGTGGACTACGAGTATATAGCACATAAAGAGAACAGATTATAAAATAAATAAAAAAATCAAGTATCCATTAAATCTCCTAGCCGCTAACTATCAGGTATAATCGTTTGTTTCTTGAAAAAAAAAAGCACTCGCACTAATTGTCACGACCATAGTAAAGTTAACATCAAATCAAACCTGTATGCCCACAGTTGCAACATGCCTGTATAATAAAGCCAACTAAACTGAAACTAGTGTCACAACGCGGTGCGATAACACGAACTACTCTTGAGTTTGGAGATACGATATTTGGATATGACAGGTGGTAAACAAGGATACAGTGCACTGGCTCTTACATAAAATAAAAGGACAGTTTTTTTATCTTATTTTCTTTATTGGAGAAATAACAGAAGTAAGTGACACAGCAGTATTTCACATTTTGAGACATAAATAATATAAATATACAGGAATACACATACTTCCTTAAATTTTCTCAGTAAAACATAAGTACACTACAGGAAACGGACTTGTATGATTATCTAAAGGTGGATTTAGACCAAACGAGCGAATGTTCATTCTATCCCCCACTTTACGAAATCAACGAATTTCGACGAATCACGTTTTGTGTGACGAATGAATTTCGTAGAGTGCGGGATAGAGCATTTGCTAGTTTGTTTTAGACAAAATGCCCACCTTCAAGAAAATAAAGAATCAATAATAATACCTCGGGTTAATCTTACGCAAATCGATCTAGTCCCGCGGTAAGCTCAATTAAACCTTGTGTCGTAGATACTAAGAGACGATGAAGCCTCTCATTTTGTCCCAATTAAATGTTGTATGTAAAGTCCATTCATCCTTAGTTGTCTTATCTAGTAAACATTTCTCTAACCTAAAAGTACACGTTTTCTGTTGTAAACTGATGTTTCCTTGATTAAAAATTAAGCAATTTACTAATCCCTACGGACGGACTGCACAAATACGGACTCAGGTATTTTGGTATAGGCAAATATGGCAGTTTACAACAGAAAACGTGTACTTTTAGGTTAGAAAATTGTTTACTAGATAAGACAGCTAAGGATGAATGGACTTTACACGACACTCACACATTGACAACTCGTCAGTTGTAATGAACCGTCTTTGCTATATCAAAAAATACTTGTGGAAGAAAGAGAAGGAATGTCGTAATCGACAGTCAATAACTATTATGCTGCAGTAATAAAATGATATAAAATATGAATAATGTATTAATTACTTGTGAGAAATCATAATTGATTTCGTTTATGTGATGAATAAATTTTTTACAAGTCAATGCATTTTACAGATCTTTTTAAGCATTCAAGATAATTTATTATACTCGTACAGTGTGTGGTACAACCAGAGCGAAAATTTAAACGGTGCATTAATAAGCTGATCAACAATCATTTCCACATATTGTAATTTAAAAAATGTAATTTTTTGTTCATGTATTTTTCATTATTATGGGTTCATTTACTTGAATTAAAAGTTATCAATAACTTATCGGCGCTGGAAAGGAGAAATTGGATAAGCGACACTTTTGAAGATATTGAGTTATATACACCGTTAGAATCGGCAAATTTTTCTGCGTCAAATGAGCTAGGTTTTGTATCCATCCGACTATTTTTGTGTCGCTTATCCCATCGGTGATTTAGAGAACTTTCGACCATTTTTTATTACTAAACGACTTGGTTTTTGACAACTTTTAGGAAAATGGAGATTAGATAAAATATAATTCAACATAATTAATCTTGGATTATTTTACCTATTCGTCATGACAGGTAAAATTTTTACTTGGATATTTTTGCCATGTAACAACTAATCTTCACTTGTGGGTTAGCTATTTCTACCTGACTGTATGATATGTTCTCATGTCGTTTGGACAGTTTTACCTTTATCTGAATTTAAAATTTAAGACGGTTAGACAGTATTACTTGACTATGATAACTGAACTATTATTGACGTTTAACCATTTTTATCTACATTTATTTATGAACCATTCCCTTCACTTATCCCTTTTTACTACTTACCTACTTTTTGGAATAAAGTTATAAAAATACCTAAAACCATGTTTTTCTTTTTTCACGTGTAAGTAAATTCGTTTACTAGTCACGGAATGTTACTCATGTAATTAAAATGACTGACTATGAAGTTTAAAATAGTTTCACATTTTAAATATGTGGATATTACTTAATGATATATTTATGCTATTTTATCAATTTATATATTTTTACCCGAATATAAAATAAGCCACTTCGGCAGCTAGATAATTTTGACATGATGAATTTGTTATGTAAGTCTCGGGTGGACCTTTTTACCTTCCTTATTTCTTATACAATGTGTTGGTTAGATAATTTTACTTGAATAAATTTTTCCGACCATTTTGCTTAAGCGACAGTAAATCCTTAAATAGCACTTGAATGCCTTAAATTATTAAAACATCACAAAGAAAACATATTTAGGTCCATAAATAATGCTTCAATTATTTGATTTCGCCTTCTAGTTAATTTTAATGATTTTTTTTTTCGAAAATCTCGGCGGTTTTTTGCCTCTCCTGTAAAATATGCACTGTGTCGCTTATCCAATTTCTCCTTTCCAGCGTCGTTATCATTTTTGAATCATTGAAAAATTTACAATTTTTTTTTAAACCGTAACAAATTAGTGTAAAAATAAAAACAAAATTATTGTTATGACTTCGTACATGGTATACTATCAAGATGTCTTGCGACTGACAAGCTTTTTCCATAGCTTTGAATGACAATATTTCCGAACTTAACCACTTTGAAACACCGGGACCTTTACAGGATTATTGTCTAAGTAGTCATTTCATTTTTCTCCCGTGTTAAAGGCCACACACTATATTACGAGAGAATAAGAGCAAATAAGTTCGTCTCACCCCAACTCTTTCTGTAGTTTATAGAGGCACGTCATCATCATCATTAGCCTATGATAGTCCACTGCTGGACGTAGGCCTCTCAATATTTCTTTTCTAAAGTTGAAAATATGATGCTACAGCCTACGAATACCGAACAACTTTTCCCCACCGATAAGGTCTCATCGTGTTTCACTATCATTATGTACAGTCAAAGACAAAATAAGGCGTACACAAATATTTTCAAAAATATGTCCTAGTGCACTCTAATTCTGTGTAATAAGAACGTCGAAACATATTTATGAGCGGATTCTTTCGATACTTACTTTCGCACTGAACTGTACGGTACCGTTATAGCCATAATTATGTTATACATGGTGTTTTGTTACAGGTATCTATGTATTTATAGCAATTTATTTAAATTATAATTTTCTAAGGTTTGTAATATGACGCAACAGCCTAAGAATTCACTCCGAACAACTTTGCCCCACCGATAAGGTCTCCTTGTGTTTCACTATCATTATGTACGAGGAAAACAATAAAATTAGGAGTAACCATGAGTTAGAAGCGTTTAATGAGCTTCGCGCAGATTAATGTTTATTAACTTGGACTATTTAAGCGTAAATTCTTTTAGCAAATTACGATCCTCTAGTATTTGCCCTGAAGCGGAAGGAGGAAATGTTTTAAGTAATAATACATTATTGCAGAGGCTGGGAAACCAAACTTCGCAGGCTTAGATATAGATTTAGAAGCAATTGTTAGTGTTGCCAATAGTCCCACGGTAAGCTCAATTAAGGCTTGTGATGTGGGTACCAAGTGACGATGTATATAATAGATAGATACTTAAATACATACACAACCAAAACCATGGCCAAGGAACAAATAATTGTGATAAATAAATACACAAATAATGGCTTCGTAGGCAGGGTCACTACCAACTAGGCTACGGAGGCTGACAAACGCTTAGATATAGATTTAGAAGCAATTGTTAGTGTTGCCAATAGTGAAAAAAATAATGCCAATAAATTAGATTTATTAAAACATGCAATTTAGTAGTCGGTGGAAGTTGTTATCAAACCCGTAAATCAAAGTAACCCTAGATTTAAGGAATTTTCATATCAATCAAGTTATAATTATGACAATGACCACTCCTGCGCCACCCGCATCCAGCGGACTCCTGCGACCTTCACCAGGTCATCAGTCCACCTTGTGGGGAGTCTACCCACGCTGCGCCTCCCGGTACGTGGCCGCCACTTGAAACCTTCTGCTGGATGCGGGTCGCACAGGACCGGGAGGCAATCTTTGGGGGAGGCCTATGTTCAGCAGTGGAGGGCTTTCGGCTGATATGATGATGATGACAATTATGACATCAAGAAATCCATCTCTTCTCTGTGCTGCAAAAACAGTTTCTCCTATATACCATTACAAATTACTTTCACTAATTAAGATGATGTTCAAGCAATTGACTAGGTAATCACTAATAACCGCGTGATATGCGTCCAGTGTCAATAATCGAATCTAATTGAAACCTACCTATAATTCAATTAGAATTATACTCGGTGGTTGATCAACAATTTAACATACACCGTGGGCCCCACCCCACACATATTTAGTTGATATGATAATAATGAGCCGATATAATATATATTTCACTGGACAAATAGGCGTAACGATGATAAAAGTGATATTTTTATCGACTGTTTATTATTAGTGATATATTACGAAAAAAGACTAAGTTCACCCAAATTCGAGGTGGAACTCGAACCTATGTCAATTATTTTTCCCGATTGATGCCTAAATTCGACCCCCCCCCCCCCCCCCCCTGCCTATTACTACCGGTTAGCCGAATGGTTTAGACATCAGTCGCTAACACTGAGGACGTGTGTTGAAGTCCTTGACATTAGTTTCTTTCGCACCTGTCCAGTCTGATCTGTTTTTTGTTAACTATATCTTGTGTACTATAAGAAGGTACATACATTAGTAAACTTAGTATCTTTTCTTTGGTGTATCCTCGTTAAACTCTATGTTCATTACAATGTACACTACACTTTAATGAAATTTAAACCTTTCATATACTTAATAATGTCGCGTTGATTTTACAAACACACGTAATTCCCCACTATTCCTTTCATTCAAGCATAGCAAGGTTCAAAAAAGATTTAAAGAAAATAGTTTGGTGGGCCTTACGAGGATATCAGATTCCAAATTCGTCATTATATCCTGCCCACAGTGTAAACGTACAGCGAAACTATTAAGATAACTTCACATAGTCAAAACCCATAGTGACCTAGTGCAATAAAAACCGCCGTAAAACCCCAAGACCTTTTGACCTTTAACACGAAAAACTATTAAGTCCCCTTGTTTATTGCATACAAAGTATGCGCGGGGCCGGAAATCGAATCCGGGACCCGTTCTTTGTCAGGCTTACCCGGAATGTATTCAAATAGCGTCATAATATTTTGAGACGGTCGTTAGCGATCATTTCCAAATTTTAGGGTAAGAAAGGTTGTTTCAAAATAATGTATTCGGTTTGGCCGTAGGGTGACGGCAGTAAGAATATATTTTGTCATCACCTCAACTCCTCCTGCGGGTGTCGTAAGAGTCGACTACTAAGGAATTGAAGTGTCACTGACCATCACTACATAGTATAAAATAAAGTCACTTTTTCTGTCCCTATGTCCCTTTGTAAGCTTAAATCTTTAAAACTACGCGACGGATTTTAATGAGATTTTTTTAATAGGTAGAGTAATTCAAGAGGAAGGTTTTTATGTAGGTATAGTACCAGTGCGCAGCCGGGGCGGGTCGCTAGTTATTTGATAAAAGATTAATGATGGGCAGCAGCGTCATCATACTGGATACATTACTGCGATCGCCAATCGCGCTTGCGTGGCGATAATAGGCATTTACATCCTAATGCGTTAATTTAATAGGAGAGGCATACGTCCAGCAGTGGATTGAGATAGGATGATGATCATGATGGTGGTGATGATGATATGTAACATACACCAGTTCCGAATAAATCTTCGAGAAATAAGCGGTATGTTTAGTTATTATCTTTTGGTATATTTACCTAGCCTCAGGATGCTTAGCCAAGTTGCCAATCGCTTACGCTTAGTAGCGTATCGTAGTTTTCCCCGGGGACCGGAACCGTTATTTTCTCCATACAAAAAGAACGGCTCTTTATCGTTTTTCGGTATATAAATTGTAAGTTAATGGAGTAATTTAAAAATATATTGTAAATTACATAAAATATTGCGCAGTACATAACCACTCATTTGCTTCATGTAGCTTTTGTTACATGTCATCACTCTTATTTTACATAGACATAGAGTCTATCGAAAAAATCAAAGCAAGTGAGTGGATAAAGAGTATAAAATATTTTAAAATATTGGGCTATTTCGAGGTTCTTATAAAATACCAGTTTCGGTCCCTGGTTTTCCCTCTCTGTCACTCTTTCATATTATTAGTGCGACCAAGACAGTTAGCTGCCTTTCGTGTACGATTGACGATTAAGCGTTAGCGATTGGCAACTTATCTAAGCACCCAGGTACACTAAAAATACCACAGAACTGCTATGCTATTCTCTTTTCACACATTCGACGCTGCGTTCGTCAACGAGCTCGACGTCGAGGCAGCCTTGTCTAAAATCCTAGCTGTTTGATTTGACATTAGGAATCGAGGCTGTGAGCGAGGTTGTGGGCGAGTTCGTCACTGTTTTTCGTTAGAGAATACGAAGTTCGTACATTAAACGTCAAACTCTCGACGCAGTGTATTTCCAGCTCACGCCGCATTCGTCGCCAAGCACTAGTGTCGTTTAAAGTACATTAGTGAATACCATTTTTTGGCTCGACGCTGCCGCAGCGCTGACACAGCGCTGACAGCAAGGCGGTTTCCTTAGTGAATAACACTGCTGTTCTGTGAAAAATACCACCTCCAGTGATTCTCTCATCCTAGTCTTCAGAACATTAAGTTTGGGATACTTGACGGAATTCGTCGATTACAAGTTTACACAATATGACGTCATTGCCGTCGGTAATTGTGGGTTCCGATGCACGACTGGTAATGAGTGTTCGTGGGCGGGTTGTATTTGGTAATTAGTTGGCAGTTCGCAGTGGATTGGGAGCTTGGTTTTTGTGAAATTAATATCACATTTATTTCAGAGTTTACTGTAATAAAAACCGGGTAAGAGCATGTCGGGACATGCTCAGTAGGGCTCCGTAGTTATTGGAAAACGGCTGGGCCGATTGCATTCGAAATAACGTTTTTAAAGTACTCTATAAGAAGGCTCAGAGCTGGTTTTTTTCGAAAACCTCGAAATAGCCCAATATTTAAAGTGTTTTATATTCTTTATGTAGTACTCAAAATGTTATGAAATTACCAAGAATTGATATATACCGAAGAACAAAAAAGAACGAAATTCGAACCGTTCTTTTGTATGGAGTAAAAAGCGGTATCCGAGCCCTGCTCTATAAGTCCAATTTTACTGATGTATTCATATTTTTCGGACCCACGAATCAAAAATAAGAGGGACACACACATTCTTTTTATTCTGGAGCGGTTATCGCCGAAAATATTGTCTTTGAAAAAAAAAACTTTCTTCTTAGACTCTTATTTTTTTAAAAGACCTATTCAACGATACCTCAAACTATAGGATTTTAATAAATTATAAATAATCACCTACCCCTACATACATAGGGGAAGACATGACAGGTATATCATTTTATTTTCATCACACTTGCTATCTAAGCGCGCCATTGCTTGCGTGCGTAGCGGGAGTAATAGAAAAGTGAATTTCCCGAGGGAGTAATAGAAATGTCAGTACGTCATTTATAGTACATTGTGCATCAAGGGAGGTAAGTACGGAAGTACTAACGAGAGTGTTAGCTCGAGTTAGTATTCCGCTTACCGACCGTGATGCACACAATATTTTTCATCGCACTTGCCAACCAAAAAATAAGTTTTAAGACATAATATTATTATATGACGTACTGACATTTCTATTACTCCCTAGGGAATTTCTCTTTTCTATTACTCCCGCTACGCACGCAAGCAATGGCGCGCTTAGACAGCAAGTGTGATGAAAATAATATTATGTCCTAAAACTGATTTTTTTGTCGGCAAGTGTGATGAAAAAATTGTATGCATCACGGTCGGTAAGCGGAATACTAACTCGAGTCATAAAAGCCTTCCACCTAACGGCGTCGGGCTTATAACACTCTCGTTAGTAATTCCGTACTTACCTCCCTTGATGCACAATGTACTATTGCGTCCGAGCGACGCAAGCTTGGCAAAATGCACCAGCATTATCGCTTTCAATAATCACATGCAACCTAAATGCACAAGAATGACACGCATGGAAAAACTCCATTAATTAGGCCTGCATGCAGCATATGCGGCATGCGGCATGCGTGCGGTATCCCGTTATTGCTCTTAATGAGGATCACACTGATTTCGACATTGTAGGCGTAAATTCGAACGATATTTGAAATCTCGTTATTGATTCCGAATTCGCTGCTATGGTATGTTGTCATTAACAGTGTTACCATTTCTCATTCATCAGCCTATATTCGTCCACTGCTGGACAAAGACTGGATAGATCATTATCTATGCGTACGGATGCATTAGGAGGTAAATGCCCATAATGGCCACGCTGGGCAAGCGGATTGGCGATCACAGTAATGTGTCCACTGTGATGACACTGCTGCCCATCATCACATCATCAGCCTATGATAGTTAACTGCTGAACGTAGGCCTTTCCTATTCACTATGCGTATAGACGCATTAGGAGGTAAATGTCCATAATCGCCACGCTGGCCAAGCGGATTGGCGATCGCACTAATGTGACGCTGCTGCCCATGATCAATCTTTTATCAAATAATGGTCAGTGACACTTTAATCCCTTAGTCGACTCTTACGACACCTGCGGGAAGAGTGGGATTGGTGATAGATGTATTCTTACTGCCGTTCACCACACGGCCCATCAATCAAATCAAAAAATCAGTGACACTGCAATCCCTTCATCAAAGTCGGCTTTTAACAAATGTTCTTACTGACGTCACCACGCAGCCATTTTCCATATTCAAATTATTTTATTATCCAGCCTAATTAACCTATTTGGTCCTCAAAACATATTTCAGCCGCAATCTCTTTAATTACGCCAAAAACAACAGTTAACGACCCCTTATCCTAACTTTAAACCCCTAAAAAACCCTTATCCCGTTGTCTCCTTATCTCCCCTTTGTGGCGGCACAATAGATTCGTTTCGGTTTTTGATGATATTTCTTACATAACCGTCGAGATAAGTGCTTTGTGGACGTGAAGGCTTTTTAATCGGACATCTGCTTCGGAGAGGCACTGTTAGGGTTGAAATAAGTATGTAATTCATATTTCAAGCTCAATTAGGAGTCATAAGGTGAATTATGTTTAATTTTCCGAGGTTTTCGGCTTCATATGCCTTTAGTAGCCTTATCAGACGTCGTAGCTTACAATTAGTTGATAATGATCCGTGCCTACAAAGCTAGAGGTTTCGGGGTCGAATCCTGGCAAGGGCATTTATTTAAATAAATTATTTCGTGATTTTGTATTTTTTCTATGCATTTAAGTATCTGTCATTTATTTTTTTATTCAAGTCAAGCTTTTAGAAAATATCTGTAGGAATAAAGTACAAAAGAACATTAACAGAAAACAATATAAACACATAAAAACCCTAACTTTTACCAAGCTGCCCAAGCTGATTAGGGCTGCAGATTACCTCCTTCTGCAGTAACTATCTATTCTACGTGTTTACGTGCGCAAACATACGAGCACACACTAAGCATCTGCATCAGCACCAAAATCGGGACAAGATACTGCCGACAACGAGAAACACACACTGACGCATTTCGTGTTCGTATAGAAGCAATCATAGGCAGAATTTGGTATAAATAAGAAATAATTTGTAAATAAAGGCTCTTTCTGATTTGGACACCGTGTTTACTTCACCTCTCAGGTTACCTTCCATCACTGTGGCGTAAGACACCTTCAAGCCTCAATTAGTTGCATGAGTCTGTGTAACTAGCAGTGATTATCCTCATCCACTTACCCATATCCTTCCAACTTTCCGACTGCAACCCGTAGGTCGCCTGGTGCGGTCATCCCGACTTATTATATTTATTTATATGTTATTAAACCTATGGTAGGGCTAGGGCAGTAGGGCTATTAGGGTTGTTTTAGGGCAGCTAGGGATATTAGGAGTGATAGGTTACAGCTTTCCCATAGGTAAATTTAGTTAAAATCCCCTCAGGATTTTACATTGGTCCTTCGAACAATTGAACTAGTTTTGTTTTTTTTTTTTTTTTAATTCGCATTTCTGTTGGTTTAAAGTAAAGTAATACCGCGGTCCACTTGTCCCTTACGTGACATTGACTGACAGACACTTTGAAGAGCTGCATGCTGGTGTACTCAAACAAGCATCAGTATTGTAGTGATTCGAAGTACATAGCACGTATTGTTCTCTGAGAAGGTACCCGTACAATAGCGAATCGGTTGCTGGCCTCCCACAAGCGGGTTTCAACCAGTTAACTGAGAAGGTGCATATATTGTATGCGAGGGCGCTAAGGGCAATACGAGCTGACGTATATAAGGACTAGGAGTAGGATAGGGCAAGTAGGGACCTCAGGAAAGAAGATCGAAGACCGAAGATACGATGGACGTTACAGAAATCAACGACTTAATCAAGAGTCAAGAAAAAGATTACCAGGACATTGTAAGGATATGGGACAACATTAAAAAAGACTCAAGCACGAGGAAAACACAGAAATATATAGACGACAGAAGAGCATTACTTGACAGCATTTATCAACGTGCGCTACAGAACGACAAGTTGTTGGAGGGTCAGGAGTTAATGTCGACTCACAAGTATACAACTTGTCGGTTTTTTGACGGAAACATACAGAAGACTTACGACGCGGCCATAGAGCATTTGGCAGCACACGAAACGAAGTTGAAGACAGAGATAGACGCCAAGACCTCCGAAGCGAGTAAACAAGACATAAAAACTATGGATAAGACACCATTTGACCAATGTGACGCTAATCCAAAATTGTTCATACAAAAATATCGAATTAGCCAGTTCATGAAAAAGGTAGAGACGGCTAGAACTGCCATTGCCGAGAAAAAACCGGCATGGCATTTACAGTCATTGGCAAAAATTCTTGAGAAACAGTTTCAAGAAATAGACGACAATCATATGTCCCTACTTATGGAGCAAGGTACACTCAACGACGATTACTTCACAGACAAGTTATTTGAAGAGGCGCAAGGTGAATACGACATGACGATTAACAGTTTACAAGAAAAAATTTATGACAGTCCGGTGCAAAATATGAAGACTACATCGACTAAGTTACCAAGGATAACCATACCGTACTTCACTGGAGAGTACGAGTCATGGAATTCGTTTTATGACCTGTTTAAGAAAATAATTGATGACGACTGTACGATTTCGTTAACAGAAAAAATGCAGTATTTAAAAACATACGTAAGAGGCCCGGCAGAAAAACTTATCAATCATTTAACGGTGAGCGAGGCTAATTATAAGGCCGCGCTCACACTACTAGCTAATCGATACAAGGACGAGCGAATGATATCGCAGACATTTATAGACAAATTATTAGACTTACCGAAAATCCAAGTAGGAAATGCACGAATGTTACGCAACATGCACGACTGTATCAACGAGAGTTTAGAGGCGTTGAAGAATCAGAACGTTGATATTTCGACTTGGGACCCAATATTATCCCGTATTGTTAGTAGGAAATGGGATTCCGACACCAAAATGAAGTACGAAGACCAGTTAGAAGAACCGACAAAAGTAGAAGACTTTAGAAAAATGATGAAATTTTTAGAGAAACGTTTTAAAAGTTTAGAATCCAGTAAACCAGCGCAATTTACCCCGCCATTGTCAACTACACCACGTAATCAAGAGAAACCGTCAACATGGATCGATAAAAAAGGGTCATGTTGGTATTGCAAAGGAGAGCATAGCATTCACTATTGCACGGCATTTAAAACGTTGACCGTAAGTGACCGCGCACAGAAAGTGCATGAAAAGCAAATGTGCTATAAATGCCTAATGCATGACAACAAGAAACAGTGCGTCAGCCAAAAGTACAACAAGTGCGACATATGTAATAAGGCTCATTCTACACTGTTACACAGGAATTATAATGAGTACCTATCTACAAAAACACAGTCAAATAATTATACCGATAACAACAACAAGAGTGGACCGAAACCTGAGACATCTAAGTCAACTTTTAGGCTTCCACCAAGGGACCCGCAAGTGCATAGGATGAATACGAATACATCAACACACCAGAATAATAATAGCCAGAAAATCGTGCTTCTAGCCACGGCTTTAGTACGTGCGACTACATTCGACGGTTCGCCACAGTTATTGCGAGTTTTATGCGATCAAGGATCCGAAGTATCCTTATGTACTGAGGAATCTGCACAATTGTTAGGGTTACCAAGACAAAAAATAAAAGCAGAAATTAAGGGGATAGCCGATGAAGCACCAAAATTCTCGAGTTACAAGATTGACATCACTCTAAAACCACGATTCTCGAGTGAGTACACACTACGAACATCATTGATTGTGCTTCCAAAACTGACTGGGTCATTACCTAATCGAGATATACAACAATTAAAATATCAAACCATAAACAACAAAATCTTGGCAGACCCCACGTATTACAAACGTGGCCCAATCGACATTATATTAGGCGCAGAAGACTACAGCAAATTATTATTACCAGGTTTTGAAAGAATAGAAAATGGGATTATCGCCCAAAATACGGAACTAGGGTGGATTTTAAGCGGACTTAGTTACACTAACAGTTCAAAGAGATTAAGAATAACGAGCTTAATCACACGCTTCGACGATACAGACTTCTCAAAGTTTTGGGAATTAGAAGAGCCGCCGCACGACTATCAAATGTGTGAAGAAGACTTCCAATGTGAAAAATTGTATAATGAAACAACGCAACGAAACCCTGACGGAACTTATACAGTCAAACTATTATTTAAAGACTCGAGTCTAGAGTATGGGAACACTAGACAGAAAGCGGTAGCAAGGCTGTTACAGCTTGAGAAAAGACTCGAAAACAGTTCCGACCTACGACAACAATATAACGACTTTATGAAAGAATACTACGAAATGGGTCACATGATAAAAGTACCCAAATCAGACTACTACGAAGGCAAATACTACATACCGCATTCGCCAGTAATCCGAGAAGAGGCCTTGACATCGAAACTCCGTTGTGTTTTTGATGCAAGCAGTAAGTCGCACACGAATATAAGCCTTAATGACAACTTGTATAAGGGCCCGAGACTACAACAAGACTTAGCCACGATATTATTAAGATGGCGCAAACACAAGTTTGTTTTCATGGCCGATGTAGAAAAAATGTATCGTTTCATAAAAATACACCCAGACAATTATACCCACCAAAGGATATTATGGAGATGGACTCCTCAGCAGGATATAGAAGAATATTCCTTAACAACGGTGACCTACGGCACATCATGCGCGCCCTACGCAGCGATTAAAACGCTACAACAGCTAGCAAAGGATGAACAACAAAAGTTTCCCGCGGCGAGTAAAGTAACTATGGAGGATTTCTATGTGGACGATATCCTGTCCGGAGGGAATGACTTGGTACAGACAAAGATGTTGCAGACCGAATTAATTGACATGATGCGAAGTGGAGGTTTTAACTTAAGAAAATGGTCCGCAAATAGTGCTGCATTGCTAGAAAATATCCCAACCCAAGAGACAAACGATAAAATGGTGAAGCTCCCTCTAGAAGAAGCAAGGAAGTCATTAGGGGTAACATGGTCACCCGACGAAGACAAATTTCAGTTTAAAATAACAGTGAACGAAAACGCCCAACCGACGAAACGATTTATATTTTCGGAGATTGCGAAATTATTTGACCCTCACGGATGGTTACAGCCTGTGACCATCACAATGAAGCTTCTAATACAAGAAATCTGGACCCTGGGAATAGATTGGAGTGACAAAGTTCCAGATCACATTAAAACGAAATGGAATAATATTCAGCAACAATTACAAACGATTGAAAAAATAAACATACCTAGGTGGATACATTACGATGAGTCAGGCATTGAGTTGCATGGATTCAGTGACGCATCGGAAAAAGCGTACGGGGCAGTCGTTTACTGTCGGGTAAAGGTGAATGACACTTACAAAGTAACGTTGTTACAGGCGAAAACAAAAGTAGCACCTACAAAACATAAGACGACACTTCCACGGTTAGAATTATGTGCAGCCGTGTTATTGACAAAATTAATTAATACAGTAAGCAAAGCGCTTGCTTGTAAAGACCCGAGAATATACTGTTATACAGACTCCATGATCACACTTGGATGGATACGTGGGGAAGCAGACAGGTGGAAGACATTTGTGGCAAACAGGGTGTCAGAGATACAAAAAACGTTACCAAACGCAAGTTGGAGTCACGTCATATCAGAAGAAAATCCAGCCGATGTTTTATCGAGAGGAATCGAGCCCAGTAGGTTACAAAACCACGAATTATGGTGGAACGGGCCAAAATGGCTACAAACAAACGCATACAAGGCTAATGAAATTACGTCAGAACCGATAGAAGAAATTAGACGGTGTCACATGACTAGGACACGACTAGAAGAAGGTTCCGTTATTTTAGAAAGATTCTCGAGTTTTCAACGAATGGCACGCGTAATCTCATATTGTTTGAGGTTCATTCGACGCAAAACAATGACTGAAAAATTGACGTGCGAAGAAGTTAACGCAACCAAAAAACAAATCATTACACAGATACAAAAAGAAAGTTTTCAACAGGAGTATACAATGCTAAAAAAAGGACAACAGTTATCAAAAGGAAACCGACTTTCAAGTCTTGACCCATTTATCGACGAATACGGACTTTTACGTGTCGGAGGGAGATTACAGAATTCACAATTACCATATGAACAAAAACATCCGATAGTAATACCACATGACCATCACGTGACGGCAACAATAATACACGACGCACACGTGAGAACGCTACACGGCGGAAATCAGTTGACATTGGCATACATACGACAAACGTACTGGATTATAGGTGGAAAGCGCAAAGTAAGAAGTTACGTCAATAAATGCGTAAAATGTATAAGATACAAGGCTGAAACAGCAAAACAGAAGATGGGAGTCCTTCCCAAACCTCGAGTGACGCAATCGTTTCCTTTCAGCCATACAGGCTGTGATTATGCGGGCCCGATCCAAGTACGAGCAATGAAAGGAAGAGGACATAAATCATACAAAGGATACATAGCAGTATTCATCTGTTTGGCTACAAAAGCTATACATCTAGAACTAGTAGGAGACATGTCCACGGAGTCCTTTATAACAGCCCTTCGTAGGTTTATGGCGAGAAGAGGCCCTGTGGCACACATCTACAGTGATAACGGCACAAACTTTGTAGGAGCAGCAAATTATCTCCACAAAGAAATACTAGAAATAACACAATCACTACAGTTTCAAAATGCAGTAACAGACATCGGCACGCAATGGCATTTTATACCACCAGCAGCTCCGCACTTCGGAGGAATCTGGGAAGCGGGAGTCAAGTCAATGAAACATCATCTAAGACGAGTAATAGGAGAAAGCACATTGACATATGAGGAACTCTCAACATTTTTATCTCAAACAGAAGCATGTTTGAACTCAAGACCTCTGTGTATTCAAACCGACAACATTAATGACAATGTAGTATTGACGCCAAGTCATTTTCTAATCGGCCGCGAAGCAGTTGGCGTACCCGACCCCACATCAGACACAAATACAGACCTCATAAACCGATGGAGACATGTGAATAAAATGAAGAAAGACTTCTGGAATAGCTGGACAAAAGAATACTTACATCAGTTACAACAAAGATATAAATGGAAAACTAATGAAAGCGATTTGAAAATTGGCACGGTCGTTTTAGTTAAAGACTCAAATATATCGCCTAGTAGATGGCCCCTAGCAAAAGTTAAATACATTCACCCAGGGAGTGATGGGGCTACAAGAGTTGTAACTCTAGAAAGACCACAGGGAGCTGACCAAAAACGAGCAATCCACACTCTCATTCCATTACCAGTGAACGAGAACATAGAGACAGACAGATCTCAAACGCCTACCAAAACTAACACCGCAGTTGTGAAGTGTAGGAGAAATTGCTATGCGAAACCAAAAGGAGCCTTACAATATATGGTAACAATGTGTCTCATTATGTTATCAATCTGTAGTTCAATAGGAGCGACGTACTATACCAAGAACCTGAGCCCAGGACTATACATCGAGCAAATGGGAAATACAACACTAGACAGGGGCACATTCAGGATTGAATTGAATTACGAAAGAAGTATATTAGAAGAAAATTTAAATAGAACCAAGCAGGTGACGAAACAATTTCAAACTCTATGTGACTATGCGACTTCAATTGAAAGCCAAACTTATTGCACACAGTATTATCATCACTTACAAGAAGAAGTTCACATGTTTGAAAAAACGCACGAATATTTAACTGAAATTAATCATACTAGGAGAAAGAGAGGACTAATGGGTCAGTTGCTAACGTCAATATTCGGTGTCAACGACGAAGTGTACAGAAACATTGATACGTTACAACAAAATCAGCTAAAACTCATCGACGCAGCAAACCACCAAACGAAATTTATGATTTCGGCAATTTCAACCGTAAACGACACAGAAGTAAGGATAAGGAATAAGTTACTACGATTCCAGGATAAACTTAACCGAGCAATGAAGTACATCAACGAAAACAACAAATGGTACAAGTCAATTAATAGCAACACGATTCAAATACAAGTACTTCAATCATACCAATTGGCACACAATTACGTCAAAGAAATAATCGACTATTATTCAGGGATCGTGCAAATATACATTTCTAAAGCAACAATATACAGCGCACTTAACCCTAAACACGTCGCAGACATAATTACCAGTGCAAACAGCAAGTTACCATCAAACCTTGCATTGTTAATTGTTGTTAGTTATTGTTAAACTAATAACTAACAACGGAAATACAACCGATTGTCCTATTCGAAAGTATAACATAAGTAGCGATATAATTTGGAAACAAGTTCAAAGGTCAAACTCCTGGTTATATGTACCTAAACACCCAGAGACAGTGTCCATTATATGTGACGGTCAGAGACAAGAAATTATAATTCATGACGTAGGAATCATACAAATTTCTGAAAATTGCATTATTAAAACAATGACCACAACGTTAGCCGCTAAGAGAATAGTCGCAACGAACGTTTTAGCGTCGTTTAGTAAAGTAGCAGAATTTACATCATATAATAGAACATTAATACATAAAATTACAGATATTTAAAAAGAGCAAGTGTTAGATAATTCACTAGATATTTTTAATAAGTTACAAAGTAAAGAAGCAGCCCTGCAAACAACCCTAGACAATACTATTTGGAGTAGCTTCTCTACCCAAACCTTGGTAGCTAGCTTATCAACAATCTCAATATGCATAGTTATACTCATTCTAATATATTGTTATGTTCCGACAGTTATACGACGACTGCGAGCAACCAGACGATCATGGGCACCAGCGAGCAACAACAACTCGGGGCAACCACAGTCCAATGACAGCGACCAGCCTCAAGCCAATTGCAGCAGCAGCCAAACTGCAACTCGGCGTCCTGACTCGCCACACATCTACGCTCTTCCAAGAAGACAACAGGACCAGCCTGCAGCGGAACTATACGAGCTGAAGACCTATCCCGACGCTGTTCCTGAGAGGCGCCAGAATGTTTACGTGCGCAAACATACGAGCACACACTAAGCATCTGCATCAGCACCAAAATCGGGACAAGATACTGCCGACAACGAGAAACACACACTGACGCATTTCGTGTTCGTATAGAAGCAATCATAGGCAGAATTTGGTATAAATAAGAAATAATTTGTAAATAAAGGCTCTTTCTGATTTGGACACCGTGTTTACTTCACCTCTCAGGTTACCTTCCATCACTGTGGCGTAAGACACCTTCAAGCCTCAATTAGTTGCATGAGTCTGTGTAACTAGCAGTGATTATCCTCATCCACTTACCCATATCCTTCCAACTTTCCGACTGCAACCCGTAGGTCGCCTGGTGCGGTCATCCCGACTTATTATATTTATTTATATGTTATTAAACCTATGGTAGGGCTAGGGCAGTAGGGCTATTAGGGTTGTTTTAGGGCAGCTAGGGATATTAGGAGTGATAGGTTACAGCTTTCCCATAGGTAAATTTAGTTAAAATCCCCTCAGGATTTTACACTACGCATCCATCTAGTCACTCGCTAACTTCATATATCACACAATCATTGTTAGCAATATTTTATAATATATATATATTTAAGAATCATTGTACACCATTAAGATGGTAGGCTATGGCTTAAGTAACTTTATGTATTTTTGTAACATCTTTTGTACCACCTATAGTCGTAATAAAGAATTTTTGACTTTACTGTAAATCTTCTTACTTATTCGTTTTTATTGTTGTTGGTAACAGGTTTTGGTTAAAAAATTGAAAAAATTAGCGACCTTCATATTATTAACCCTTAGGTGCATATGGTATCACACATCACACATTCTATTTCTGAAATGACTTATGTAAACAATCGATGCCAATTAGAACTCTGTTGCTCAGTGTGACAGTCGCAATTGATTACTTATTTCGACATGTGTCATTTCGGTCGTATCGTTTTTGATACTATATGTACCTAAGGGTTAACGATGGAGATTATGATGTGTTTGAATGTGGTTGGAGGAATAGAATGTAGTAAACGATTGTTTTTAAGTTTTTGTATTAATGTGCAGCGCTATCATCGTGGACAAAGTACTGCGATTGCCAAACCGCGTGGCTATTATGGGTATTACATTATTATAGCGTCCACACGCGTAGGTTATAGGAGGGGCTTATCTCCAGTGGACTAAGGCCGTGGTCGCCTTCACCCGCCGCACGCGCAGAGTTGGGCATTATCTAGATAATTAGTTATCTAGTTAACTATTTTAAATAAAATCATCTCAAATGAATTTATTTGAAGATAATTCAATTGCAAATATCTTAGTTGTCAACTCTTTTATTTAGATAAATTATCTAGATGAAGATAACGGGCCTCGGTTGTTCTTGAAGTAAGCTCGTCTGAAACGTCAGGTCAAACAGTCATAATGACATTGCCATGGACCTATACCTAAACTGGACTGAGTACCTACTCATTTTTGTTAGTCAATAATAATTGAACAATATCAGTGAGCACGACGGATACATCTCTATAATAAAAAGAGACTAGTGAAAATGGTCCAAGTGAGAGCAACTAACTAAAGGATGGTGTCTCAGTTACACAAGTTACCTGTATAAAAAACACATTAGGGTGGCTATGATTTGGGCGGTATGATTACGTATATGGTTGCAATTTTAGTATTTAGTTAGTTAAACAGTATTTAGTGGGCATTTATATGGAAACAGCTCGGTCCAAGGCTCAAATGGCTACTGTTTGAGATTACGAATGTTAAGTTATACCGAAGCAATCAAAGACGCGATTGTTAAAAGCC
>JALPQI010019473.1:0-18188 GCA_025490895.1 Thaumatotibia leucotreta | reverse complement strand
AGTTGAAGATATATTCTACTATGTGTGTATAATTGGTAAGTAACTTTATTTTTATTGATTTAAAAATCATTCTTCTTGCGGCTAACCGTCTCTTTTTGACGATATTATTTAAAAGATACAGGTAGCCGCGGGGTAGGTACTGTAAAACACAAGATGTGCTAGGATCCCAGTAGCTTCACATGATTAAAACTATACTTTTATTTCGAAACAAAAAGCTTGTTTATCTTGTTCTTACGTAATTAATGCAAGTTTTACAAGCAACTGAGAAGCCTATACCCCTTACCATGCTGCCGCCGAAAATAGTGAACGCGTATAACAAATAAAGGTTTTATTTCTCACTTTTTGACATCTATTAATGAGGTTAGTGAGACTATTCTCCATAATGGCACCAACGCGGTTAAAAAGACCTTTTGTACTGAGTAACAATTAGAAAATAATGTTTTTTCAATTGGGAATAACTCTGAAACTAAGCGTTATCCAGAAAAGTTTATATTAAATAAATATCTTGGGACATCTTACACAAATCAACCTAGTCCCACGGTAAGCTCACAATTAAGGCTTGTAATGTGGGTACCAGGCGACGGTATATATTATATTATATATAGATACATACAGATACTTTAATACATAGACAGCCACGACCAAGGAACATGACATTATACTTTCTAAATGTAGTCAGGAATATACTGTTAAAATTGGTCGGGTGTAAACAGCCCACGGTGTATAGGTATATCGTCACTTGGTACCCAGTACCCACATCACAAGCCTTAATGGAGCTTACCGTGGGACCAGGTCGATTTACCGACCAGAGGCCCTACCGCGAACCACAAACGAAGTGTTGCTTCTCTCGCACTTGTGAATTCGTACGTAAGTGTGACAGAGAGGCAACACGTCGTGGTTCGTGGTCGATTTTTCGATCAATACGTGAACAGTGTGAGCAGGATGGATAGAAAGCAAGTCTTCGTTAATAACGCGAAAAACGAAATTCGTAAATTTCGAGGATTTTTCTCTGTCACTCAAACGAAGACGTCATTAGAGTGAGAGAGACAAAACCTCGAAATTTACGAATTTCGTTTTTCGTGGTAGGGCCGCTGGTTCGTAAGCCACAATTACTTCAAATGTAAGTAGTTATTAGGGTATCACTCAAGCGTTCGCCTCTAGGCGTCAACAAAAACAATAACAAAAAGAATGTAATACAAACTTTGTGAAACCAGTTTCGTAACGGTTGTATTTTAAAATACTTGGGCAAATAAATTTTGTATGACTATCGAAAATGAAATAACTGATAAACTATTGTAAATAAAAATATAATACAACGTGTTACATGAGTCACTGAAAACATTGAACGGGGTGATTTGATAGGTTACACTGAACAACTTATACTAAATATTTATCAAATGGGTTTAGAAAACTTCACGCTACACGTCGGGCTTTGGTCGCGGATACTCCATGATGAGGATCCTCTAAATGGATCGAAACATGTCGAGCAGTTATCGACTTCAATTACGTGAGTAACCCGTTTGATAAATATTTTTTCATCACAATTGCTGTCTAAGCGCGCCATTGCTTGCGTGCGTAGCGGGAGTAATAGAAAAGTGAAATTCCCTAGGGAGTAATAGAAATGTCAGTACGTCATTCAATAATATTATGTCTTGAAACTTATTTTTTTGTCGGCAAGTGTGATGAAAAACATTGTATGCATCACGGTCGGTAAGCGGAATAATAACTTGAGTCACAAAACAACGTAATTCCGTACTTACCTCCCTTGATGCACAATGTACTAAAATATGTTTGAGTCTCACGTTACTTATAATTCTAAAACTTTTACTGATTATGATTATGAATCATTAAATCTCAAAAAAAAAATTGTCTCTTTCATACAAAATGTCGTGATCGATCGGTAAAAATGTATGAAAAAGACAATAATTTTTTTAGGTTTCGTGATTGGCCCATAGTAAAAGTTGTTCAGTATAGCCTACTAAATCATCCCGTTCAAGGTTTTCAGTGGATCGTGTAACACCCTGTATATGTACAGTCAACGTTGAGTTTGAGTCTAAAAATATATATTTACACGACCTATGCCAGAAATTAAAATTTAAGCCCTATGTCATACGTTCTAGGTTTAATTAAAAAAAAAAGTAGTTTACGATGAATGGTCTACATAACGTCCATTAAATACAAAAGCGACACAACTCAAAAACCGTGAAAAATGTTTTTATTGCAAAAACGACATTATAAGCACTGATATTTTACGTGGCACGAAGACACCTGTCGATTTGACGTTAGAAAGTATCAAAATAATGCAGGTGCCCTTTTTGCACTATCCCTCTTTCGAGACTAACTTCAGTGCTAAACTGCCATTTTGTCAGTTGCGACTCGACCGTTGACCAAAACGCACGACATTTTTGTGAAAAAGTGCCATAAAACGAAAACATAATAATATATTATGTTATGTTTAAACATAATAATATATTATGTTTCTTTTATATAAAAGGAGTCGCAAAACGAAATGTGGCAGTTTTAATTTCAAAATATCCTCTTAAATTTGATTTTTCATTAATCAAAACTGCCGTATTAGGATTTGCAACCTTTTTGAATTAAAAATATATTCAAATGCATCAATCACAAGAGCCATATTTATACATGATGCTGTTTTTAATAAAGTAAATATGTATGGTTTAGATTTCTTTATAAACAAAGGAGCCGCAATACGGAATGGCAGTTAGGATTCTAAAATGTACACTTCATAGTACGTTTCAAAAAACATTGTTGCATTTACAACCGTTTTTGATTCAGTATAATATTCAAATCCATAAATGTATCAGATTGAATAATTGTGTTTCTTTTGCATGAAATCTTAAAAAATACAATACATCTTATAAAAACAGTAGGTAATTGTAAAACGTGGTACTTTATAATGTGTTCGTTTTACTTAAAAGTATATTAAAGATTGTGTGGAAAGGATGACTATGAATGTTGTGTACCTATACTCACGAAGAAACAATAATGGCATAAACCTCAGATTATTAAGTATTTGTCATACTTTCCTATATATTATTTGTATACAATACAAGTAAAAACAAACATAGATATAACCCCGTTGTATGTTTTACTGAATCTAAAAACTTACTTTTTCACTTTTGGCAATGCCAACATAGGGACGATGACTGTATTTAAAATAAATTATTAGACATTATGCACTGCATCATACACGAATAAGTTATTACTAATATATAGACTGCAGTTTAAATATTGTGCAGAACTTTTATTTAATATAAGTGTAGTATACCAACGTGACGTCACTTTTGTGTATTTCATGTAAAACTTTCAAAAATCGAAAAAAAATGTTGATTTGACTTGACAGTCATCATGTATATTACTTCACTACATAGGTAGTACCTACTCAAGTACTAGCGAGAAACTGTCATGAGGTCTAGAAAAAAAAATGTTACATTATTACTAATCATAAATAAATTTTTAGGAAAGACTTATTATCGCAGCAATTAAATATTGAGAGAGATACTTTTGTATCGGCAAAAATTAAGTTCTTGCATCAATTCTAATGAAAAAACTAGTAAACCGTCAAAACATATCAATTTGGATCATTTAGTATGGGATCATAGTAACCACCCCACAAATACAATACACATAGGAAAAACAAATAACTGAAAATGTACTCAACCGATTTTTATTATTTACATGCTTTTAGGTGGGCTAGTTCCGGTTTGTAGTAAAAAATAAGTGGTATCAAAGCAATTCCATTCTCAACAATTTTACTTTGATCGCGTTGTATTTATTTTATATTTATTAACTAAAGTTACCACATTTCTTTATATAGCAGGTTGATTCTTGAAGTAAACCGATAATTATATCTGAATTTTAAGTTAGTACGTCCGTTAAATTCATAAAAATATGTAACCAAAATTAAAATTAATCAAAGTAACCCGGGTTTACGGTACCTAAAAACATGTTCTGACAATATGTAAGTAAAGAAATAGTAAGAAAAAGTGTTGTCTGGTTCAGTTTTGTTAAAAACCAGTACTTCTATGTTTAAGACATGATTTTATGTATGCTTGAAATGAAATAAATGCTTATTTTTTTGTATTTGTGGCCTTTGATGGAAATTTTTTTATCAGAGTTCATGTTAAATTTTTATGCAAAACGGACGTATACGCTCATAAAAGCTTGCACAGCAAATATTACTTTCTAATAACCAAACACATCAAAAGAGGGTTAAAATGCCTACAAATTGATATATAACACATATAATATTAATGCTGTAAAAAAATTTTGTGAACAAAAAACGAATACAAAATCTTTAAACAGCTCCCCTGTAAAAAGTAAATTTTTGACTTGTGTCGCTTTTGTATTTAATGGACGATAAGTACATACACATCGTACACTAAAGATTACATACTTTAAAATTAAACATAATATAGGTATGTACTAAGGAATGAGATAGTGATAATATATTTACCTTTACCTCTTATTCCTTAGTATAGCTCCGTCCCTATAACTATAACTTACGTAAGAACTTACAGATGGACGGCTGGCTTTATGACATAGGGCTTAAATTTCAATATTTGGCCGTTTAAATCCCGGTTTCGAAAGCGTTCCTAAACCCGCTATACAGGAATTAAGCATTTCTGGCCAATAAAATATGCTCCAACTATCAAATAACTTTAAAAATAATAAAAACGTCTATAGCCACATTCCCAATCATAAAATGCCATACGCTGTCAGAGACGGCTACCAATTTATTTTATTGATAAAAAAATACAAAAGGGAATTATCGGTAACTATCAAAAACAACCGAAAACATGCGTCTCAACCGGCGCCGAACGGACGTAATTATCCTAATAGGCACCCTTACCCTCCCGAAATTTGAAATTTAAAAGCAACCTTATCACAAGGGGTTAGAGTTCAGCAATTGGTTGAAGAGTTAGGGTAAGTGGCTGCTGAGTAGTTTCGGACTACTAATGGATTCTAGCCTGGAGGTGTTGTAAAAAATGCTTTTTTGTTGATAACAGGTTTTGTCTAGTTTCTGGGTTTTTGTTTTTGTAAGACATTTACATACATGTGTGTCAAGATGTTATGAAGAAGTGCATAATGTTAAGAATACCTGTTTAGACTAACCCCCTTATTCATAAACGCCGTTGGCCGTGTGGTGACGGCAGTAAAGATACATTTGTCACCACCCCATCTCTTCCCGTGGGTGTTGTAAGAGTTGACTATAAGGGATTGAAGTGTCACTGACCATTCTTTGATAGAAGATTGACGATGGGTAGCAGCGTCATAATAGACACATTATTGCGATCGCCAATCCGCTTGCCCATAGTGGCGATTATGGGCATTTACCTCCTAATTCGTCCATACACATAGGCAATAGGAGTCTTACGTCCAGCTATGGACTGTTTGTAGGCAACTGAAACTGCTTACTATCTACTTGTTTGCCACTGTAAATGGTAGTGGTATAAAATAAAGGCACGTACGTAATTTTTGCTTTTAAACAATACCTAAAGACGGCGGTCAGACAATGGTTACGGGACTCTGCGGTAAGTGTTATAACACTTATAACGGCTGCTTTATGACTGCTACAAGTGTACCGCTGGACGTGTGTAAAATTACTCTTAAAAGTAGACTAGACTTCGTTTTCAAGCTGCGAATCAGGTTTTTTATATTATGAAAATTTATATCTAACTGCTTTTGCCCGGTCTGAGATGCTTGATCTCTGTCTGTAAAGTAAAAATCATTTCATTATTGTTGAATGGCGTCTGGCTTGTCTAAGATAAGATGGTGTTTACAAATTAGTTACCGATACCTTAGAGTATGCATGTGTTCATGATAATGAACAACTTTGTCAATGGGACTCGTATCGAATTTTGAAAAATCTCTCCATCGACATAAGACGTCACGTAAAAAATAGTACATTACGGCACAAGTGCGAAAGACATGAAATTCAAAATGAGTGGCGATGTTTTAAAACACGACCGATAGGGAGTGTTTTAAATCGACACGAGTTACGAATTTCGTTTTTGAACGTGTCTCGTACGACGTTTTTTAGTACAAATGGCCCTCCAAAGTTTTGAACCTGACGTAAAATGACCCACTTCTCGCACTAGAGCCTAAAAAAGGCACCATCTGTACTAAAAAATAATTTTAGTTGTTCCACAAAACACCCTCTACAAATTAAAAATATTTTTTCCTAACTAGTGCGCAAAAACGAACTTTGCGCACGCTTCGCGCGCGGTAATTTCTCTTTTTGACGCACTTGCTATGAAATAAATCGTCCCTTACACGTGCAAAAACTTTTTCACCACACTGCTCGTAAACACGCTGTTTGTCCTTCAATTTCAGAGCGCAAAACTGTGTTTTAATCTCTAGAGGTTAAAGTATTTTTTTTAATCTTCTGGATAGACTAAAGCAATAACTTATACGGCCTGAGAGTGTAATAAGCTTTTTGACGTTTGAACTAGACAGTACGTTCGAAAACTCAATAGTTTCAAACAGATTCATATACGTGAACCTTTCATAATATTATATATTCAATATTCTAAAATCCAAATTAAATACCACATTTTGTTGTAAAAGGCTTTTAATTAAAAGTTCTAACAATACGACAAATAAAAACAATAGGAAAATGAAAGTGTTTTCACTTTGCAAATTTCAGAACGCATTCGAATATTTTTTTCTTTTAAAATTACAAGCCACGCCAAGATAAATATTTGAGGTTATTGTTTTATTATTTGTTGATTTGTTTCTTGTTGTTATGTTTGAGTATTAATTTGTTGTTATGTTTGAGTTTTATTTCGCATGTTTCCTCGCATGCTTTAGTGTGGTGAAAAATGTTGTGTTTCACTCGGCAGCAAAGCTTGTTCAACTCTCGTGCCTTAAAACCCTCGCATCGCTCAAGATTCCATTTTATTAACCACTCGCTGCGCTCGTGGTTCAAATTCTGGAATCTTTCGCTTCCTCTGGTTTCAATATTTGCACGAGAGTTAAACAATCACTTTGCTCCCTAGTAAAACAAATAACTATTTTTTAACTCGGGTGATTGTCGCCCTCGTTTCACTCGGGATCCAACTTTCACCCTCGCCGAAAAAAAAAAATCCCGCATTAGTTAGGAAATGTACTATTTTTTTCTTCAGAAAATTGTTCATAATCAAAAACGTAACATCCATTTTCTCTAAATCGGAATTAGCTCCGGAATGCGCTATTGGACTTCTTTCCCCAGTAGTACAAAGCGTCAATAGTCTACTTGCTATGTTTTATGCTTCATTGTGCGCGGCGGCCATCCGTCAACTCTCGCGCATGCATTCTGACCACTTGGAGAACACTAGTCGAAAACCAACGTCGACGCCAGGCAGAGGTGGGCAGAAAGTAATCTTATTACATCTGTAAATTAAAGCCTGTCCCAGAAATAACGCAAGATTTGAAATTGAAGGAAAATCTTAGTGACAGTGTGGTGACGGCAGTAAGAATACAATTGTCACCACCCCAACTCTTCCCGCGGGTGTCGTAAGAGTCGACTAAGGGATTAAAGTGTCACTGACCATACTTTGATACAAGATTGATGATGGGCAGCAGCGTCATCATAGTGGACACATTACTGCGATCGCCAATCCGTTTGCCCAGCGTGGCGATTATGGGCATTTACCTCCTAATGCGTCTATACGCATAGTATAGTTAATAGGAGAGGCCTACGTCCAGCAGTGGACCGAGATAGGCTGATGAAGTGAAGTGAAGTGAACTTATTTCTTGTTTGATTTTATTATTTCTTGATTTAATCATAAAGTCCAAAGAATAGGGTTTAGTATGACAAGAACGCTTGAGAAATTACTTCGAAGGCTTTGTTGTGACATAACACTCTTTTTTGTTGAAATGTTCTATGAAATTTGCATAAATATGGTTGAATTTCGTTGCTGCAGTGTGCAATCACCTCTTTCAAACTATGAGTGATCGAGAGCTTACTGATATAGAACTTTGACTATAAATAACCCCATAAAAACAAATCAATTATCAATCGCAATATTTGGGATTAACTGAAACGAAGGGAAAACGGCCAGAAAATGGAGACAAAACAGTTTTTCGTCTAGGTCACCAGAGCTGCAGGGTGATTTGCTATTATAATATGTACTTAACCCTATTCTGTGTACTTTATATATTAAGGTGCATTCAGACCAAACGAGCATTCACTATTCTACCCCCCGCTCTACGAAATCAACGAATCACGATTTGTGTAACGATCGAATTTCGTAGAGTAGGGGGTTAGAATAGCGAATGCTCGTTTGGTCTGAATGCACCTTTAGAAATCGGCAACTATAATAACGCCGCGGCAGCTCATAGTACGGCTAGGTCATCATCATCACCAAAATCATTTTCTCTCTCGCCATGCCCATGGCAAATCTTCCTTCAACAGCCTCTCAACACCGTCCCCAAATGACGGTGCAACGACCGTCCCACCCTTGTGGGATGCGACCCGGCCACAGATGCAGTAGCGGAAACGCGGGAGCAGCCACACATACTCCAGGAGGAGTATCGTTTGTTTATTCAGTTCAGTAGTACGGCTACAGTTGTATCGACGCGCTTTGTGAACAGCACGACACTCCTGCGCAGCTCCAACAGATTTATGACAGCTGACAATCGCATAGACTTATTGTCTTTTCCTGCATGTTTCTTGTACACGTCGAATTATAATAAAAGCATGATTTAGACCTCTAACTTGCTTTTGTATTGTATATGTTTCTTTAGCAGTTTTATATTTTGACCTTACGTTTGAAGCTGGAGTTTCCGGGCTCGAATCCCAGTGAGAGTATTTATTTGTGTCATCATCATTCTCTTATCTCGGTGACTCAGTGACTCATTTTCCTCTGCGACCATTTTCCTCTGCGACCATGGTCGTCTAATGCGAGCTCAAAAATGCCTCCAAACACAACTGTTCAATTGTGCCAAGATGGGCAGGACATAGCGCTTTTCTTAACACCACGCATATTTCGGCACAACATCTTTGACAAATGTTTATAGAATATAGCCAATCAAAACTTTGACGGACCAATCACAACTACTTTTAAATGGCGGTTTAAGTTTTTATAGGTTGACATTGAAATTCTTAACCGTAATTGCATGAAGAGGGGGTGACACTAGTCAACTAAAATTCAGGACCGTTTTTGAAAGGCAATTTAGTAAAGCCTGCGGCTTCCATGTTTTATTTGTTCGTAGATTTTCCTTAACCCATCGTTTGTGGTCTATCAAAAATACACTACTGTAAAATAAAGCTTGAAAAGAAAATTCAAATTTCCAATTGATTTGGTGACAGACGTCCGTCCTTTTGGGTTGTCTCCACCTGTTAAGTTAACCAATTAGGTATTATCCCTATTTTTTTATCACACCACACGCAAAACAAAAAATATTCCCGTCTCTAACGATCTCAATAGTAATTTTAATAACATCCATTCAAATAGCAATTAAAATTTCCTATTCTCCACATTCCTTAAGGGTCAACCATAACCTTTACACAAAAAACTCTTATTCCATACCACATAGAGCCGACAATCTCAAAACAAGTTTTCGATAAAGGAAAACAATGATACAGTCAAGCTATAATATACCTATAGTTATGCGCAAACAGTACAAAAGACTATCTAAACAGGACCTTATAGTATTAGTAAAAGCGTAGTGTATACATATTTTAGGCACATTGCGCGTTTTGATATCTTTGACCTTGGTATAACCACCTGTCAAAGCACTTAAATCATGCAAGCACATCCTTCACTTTTTCCGTCATAAAATATACTTTAAAACTATAGCGTTAAGGTAAAATTGTATTGATGGGTAGCGTATCAAAATCAACAGGTGGTAAAAAGTAGCCCTTGTTACAACCCCATAAGGTCGTTTTTATTCGATTAGACATGGAAGGATTGGAAGGGCACTGCGTTACTTTGTGCAACTCACTTTTTTCTCACCTAGACTTTTTGTTACTGGATGGACGTAAGTTTAATACCCATTTCTGAAATACTGGTTTTTGTAGTAATAACGTTGACGCGAACAAGCGGCTTTGTTGCATTTTTGCTATTGTTATTGTTTTAGTACTATAGAATTATATACTTGCACTCTTTACACGGGCAGGATTCGAATACGTAGACCTCCTTGAATTACTCTATAATGTTATACAAACGTTGAGATATTAGTAGGCGGAAACGAATGAAACATCAGATTTTTTTTCTCGAACTGGATGTGGTTTCCATTGTAAAAGTTGATCAATATCACCTCAGAATTAACCCTTTAAAATTTGAACAGCGAATAAATAATAACCCTTACCTGTCGAAGCCACATCCTTTACTGACGGTATAGATAGAGTCAATCCAAGTCCTCAGGGTAGGCAGCGCATAGGCGATTTTTTGGTCACTGTGTCCATGGGCCTCAGTTCCTGCTTTCCATCAGGTGGGCTGAGAGCTCAGGGTGCTTAGCCAAGTTGCCAATCGCTAGCGCTTGGTGGCGTATCGTAGTTTTCGCTATCTGTCACTCTTTCATATTAGTGCGACAAAGACAGTTAGCTGCCTTTCGTTTATGATTGACGATTAAGCGTTAGCGATTGGCAACTTGGCTAAGCACCCAGTTGTCTACCTTCGTCACATAAAAAAAACGTACCGACTAACCGAGGTTCTGAAACAGCTTCCGCATACGAGGGTCAATTTATTAATACTCAGTTGATTCTACCAATAGTAACACACCAAGAGTCGCCATTACGCTGATTGCCGGTGGCAAATGATGCCCGCCGGTAATTGTGCGACTTCCTCCAACGTTGCCCGTCGCTTGACGGGGCAAAGGAGTTAGAAAACCAGTGAATATACACATTTCTAAATAAATAATTGCATGAAGGCTGTTTGATGACCTCCGTAACTCAGTCGGTTGTGACCTCTGCCTACCTACTTACTTTTTGGATCTACATAGTTGAGGCCTAAATCAAAACGAAGATCACGATCGCGTCAAGGTGCATTCAGACCAAACGAACATTCGCTATTCTAACCCCCCACTCTACGAAATTCGATCGTTACACAAAACGTGATTGGTTGATTTCGTAGACCGGGGGTAGAACAGCGAATGCTCTTTTGGTTTGGATGCACCTTCATTTGTGTTACGAAAGTTAGTCATACGGTACAAACGTATGCAGTAGTAAAGTAGGGGCAAATTTAAAAGATACACGTTCGTATTGTTGACCGAAAAGAGTTTTTCGACCTTTTTCAGTGCCAAAAGTAAAATTTAACTTGGGCCACAAAAGTCATGAGTTTATGACACAAAATTTTGTTTTCATTAAAGGCTACTCGTATAACTATGTATAACTATGTAGCCGGGTTCGATCACTAAAAAATATATTATATTCCTTAACCCGCTTATTCATAACACATAACGTCTCCCAACTTAACAAGTCGCTAAGTATTGTTAGTCTCTTTCAATCCAAGTCCCAGCGGCCCTACCGCGAGCTTCGAAATCCGCAAATTTCGAGTATTTGACTCTCTCATTCTAATGACGCCTTCGTTGACAGAAAAAAATCCTCGAAATTTACGAATTTCAGTCTGCCAGTCAGCCAGTCTCAGTGACCACAAATTTCCACATATACCGGTTAGATGCGACCTGCATCTAGCGTGTCCCGGCGACCTTCACAAGGTCATCTGTGATGGACGTCCTACGCTGCGTTTGCCTAGCCGTGGTCTCCACTCGAGCACTTTTCGACCCCATCGACCATCTGCTCTGCGTGCAATGTGGCCTGCCCATTGCCACTTCAGCTTGCTAATCTGGAGGGCTATGTCAATAACTTCAGTTCGCCTACGGATCTCCTCATTTCTGATTCGATTATGCAGAGAGATTCCGAGCATAGCCCTCTCCATAGCTCGTCGAGCGACTGTAGTTGAGTTTAGAGATGAGCCCGATGGTGAAGGACCACGTTTCGGCGCCGTAACTATAATATAAATAAATAAATAAATAATAAATATCTTGGGACATCTTACATAAATCAACCTAGTCCCACGGTAAGCTCAATTAAGGCTTGTAATGTGGGTACTAGGCGACGATATACACTCGTCGTCAATGAATACGGGTCAGGTGGATTTTTTCATAGTAAATACTGGAAACATGCTGATTACAAATATTGAAAATAAATATTTATAATACCTACAAGTGGAACCGATTTTAACATCAGATTGTATTGGAATTTCCCTGAAGTTTTCACCCGATCCGAAATACACGGAACTTTATCGTCAGATGACTCCGTAGATATAAAAATAGCAACTCGTGATTAAAAAACTCGATTTACCATGATGTTTGCATTATTTTCTATGAAAAAAAATACCTGACCCGTTTTCATTGCCGCTGTATATATATAATAGATAGATAAATATAGATACTTAAATACATAAATACTTAGACAGCCATGACCAAGGAACAAATATATGTGATAAATAAACACACAAATAATGCGGAACCTCCAGCTTCGTAGGCAGGGTCACTACCAACTAGGCTACGGAGGCTGACATTAGATCTAATATTTTAGTTTCGGGGCTCTCCATGGGCTGTTAGGTATGAATGACATCTATGCCCATGGAGAGAGAGAAAATCAAAATTTCTTAGTCGGACTTTACAGTCCCGATTTATAATGGGTCGTTCCCGGTAGAATTCCCAACAATGGGGAATATGTATTCCCAAATGGTAATTTCTCCCATAGTAACATTAAATTACCGGGAATGAGCCATCACTAGTCCCGATATACGGACTCTGTGAGCGAAGTGAACATGACGAGACCTGCCGGGATTCCGTCACATTATCCTGGAATGCGGCTTCATTATCTTTGAGGTTGCACATTGTTATTAAATGAGATGTATCTAATTCCTTGTTTGAATTGGACACATGTTCGTAAAACTATGTTTCTCGTTTACCGATGTCTAATGCCAGAAAATGTCTTATGCCAACAATTTCGTAATTTGTACTAAGTTTTCTTTCGTGTTATAAAGACACAGTAAATTAAACATTTCCTTCGGCATGCACTAAATAAATCTATTGAGTGAGTTTGGGAGTCATAAAAATAGAAAACATTATATTCCAAAATAAGTAAAATTAATATAAATTGTAGCAAATTGTCTGAAAATAGCCTCAGAGGAAATTTTCATTGGTTTGTTTAAAGGGTGAAAGCTGAGGACGTGGGTTAAATTAAATCCCACTTCCGTATTGTTGAACTCTGTATTTTTTCTTTGGTATATGACATCTGATATATATAAGTAACGGCATATTCCCTACAAATCTATGAAGAAAATAATATAGGTTCCTTACCTAACATATGATATTCTAAATCAAGTAGGTACTATCTGAACGTAGGCCTCTCCCACTAACTATGCGTGCACGGAACAGGAGGTAATACCATGGGCAAGCGGATTGTCTACTATGATGACGCTGCTGCCCATCAATAATCCTTAATAAATTTATAGTCTGTGACACCTTGATCCTTTAGTCGACAACACCCGCGGGAAGAGTTGGGTTGGCGAGATGTATTCTTACTGTCGTCACCACACGGGGTATGTTTTATTGCTTACACAAAGTAAATATCTTGGTATAATCTCATAAAAATCTACCTAGTCCCACGGTATGCTAAATTAAGGCTAAGTCACTGTGGGGACTAAGCGAGTTATGTGCTTCACAAAAACTATTCCAGAGTTTTTCCCTTCATGAAATATTTATAGAAACCCAAATCGGCATATACGTTCTATTATAGAAACCATATACAGCCTAAACATATACATTTTATACAATACCTTCATAGAATGAAATATTTCCAGTAAAAACGGTCCATATCGAATCCTATCTCAACTTTAGATCGTGTAGTTTTTACTAGACGCCGCCGACAGACGGACAGACAGACAGACAGTTGAGCAATCTTGAACACCACCTTTTTTAGTATCAACTATATTTGTAACATTCCATCCACTGACGCAAAAAATATTATATTTGTTGTCACAGTAAGTAGTAACTTAAACTTTCTTTAAGATCGATATGCCTACACATTTATTTGTGTAATGTATTTTATATTATATAATAATAATTATAGTCAATAAATTAATATGAAAAATAATAAAATCCGACTTCAATCGATTTCTGTAAGATCTCATCATCAGACTCCTGAAAGTCAGTTCACGATTCTCGGAGTTAAACTCCGGTATTTTTTTTGGTATATGACATCTAATTCTAATATTTAAATTTACACAGGGTGAAATTTAAATCGTGAATCGTAATTTTTTTTCTTACTCTATGAATAACTAACAATTGGAGGCCCCACAAGTTACTTAGAAATAGTTTTTTTTTTTTTATATTTTTTTTTTTGGTGGCTTTTTTTAATTTTTAAGTTGATTCTAAGAAATTATAACGATTATTTAAGCTATTTAAAACGTCAAATGTAATGAATATTATTTAATTTTTAACGAAATGACAAAATAGGCGTTATTGATTACTTAAATTTGAAGAGGTAATTGAAATTATTCAATTAATTTTGTCTTAATAATCCGTTTTGATATTCTAAAGCCAAAAAACACAAGCCCCAAAAAATACAAAAAAAAATAACATGTCCATTTTTAAGTAACTTGTGGGGCATTTAGTTGTTAGTTGTTTATAGAGCTAGAAAAAAATATTATTACGTTTCAAGATTTAAATTTCACCCTGTATAAGTACACAGTAGTGTTACTTACTACTTAAAAAATACAACTCAAGAAATATTTTAATAAAACAATTTGAATTATTCTACAAAATAAAAAATGCAAAACTGAAAAATGACAAAATATGGCACTAGAGTCATTATCTTTTACTGTAAAAGTAAACGATCCTGACATACATTCCGTAATTATCCGTCACCCCAATCACGCCTCAATTGATCAAAGACAGCCTTTATTTTCGAAACTGGAACTTCACCCGTTTATTTACATTATGTTTAATGCAAAATCTGTGTATCAGGCCATTTACAACTAGCCCCAAACCTGCCCGAAGGCGGCCATCTTATCTCTTGAGATAAGTAAATTAATTGTCGCCATTGAACATTGAACGAGCTAGAAAGCTCAGATACGCGTAATGTTGTCGATTTCCTGAAGCCCTACCACGAGTTAAATAAAGACACGTGTGATTTTATTCGATACGTAAAACTGGCCTACTACCGCGCAAATCGAAATTCGTAAATTTCGAGGATTTTTCTCTGTCAAACGAAGGCGTCATTAGAGAGAGACAAATCCTTTTCACATCACCTATGAGAAAAATAAAAGATATATCACATATTTCATATTTATGCAAATAATCGATTCTGAAGAAATTTTTATCAATTATGAACGTACTGTTTATTTTCATATTTCATTGTATTTTTTTAGGCTGGCAATAGAAATTTCTTAAATAGAAAAGTTCCACTTTGATCCCTCCTAGCAGAGAAGAAAAGACCCGTATTCGAATAGGTGGTGTGAAAAATATTGAATATGTTTTCTGAACATAAGGACGCTTATTCCTTTGTTTTCATATATTCGCAATGCCATACTCTCGGCGATTTATCTATATAATGTAGCTACTTCCCATTAGCTTCTACATAGAACTCTTTTCTGGCAGTTCTGACATGCCTGGACTCACATTTAGTAAGTTAGATATTGGAATGACATTAATTACTTTTCGGGAGCAATTAAACAGATAACACGCGTTAAAGCTCGCCTTCTTATCTTATCTCAAAGCAAAAACCTGGAGCTTTTAACCAGCGTTAGTAATGTGCGTCTTTTCGTGTACTGATAATGGACTAGGCCAGTAAACAAGTGGCCGATAAATTGTTCTTTGTATTTACATGGGAATTGGTTGAGGTGAGTAGATTTTCAACTCAATTAGGTATTTTCGGTAAGAGATACATTGTAAGGATTGTATTTTCTGAGCTAATTTATAGTTTTTGTAAAGTACAGACAAGGTAGAAGATTTCATCATCATCATCAACTTATATGTATGAATATATTATTCTTATATCAAATAATGGTCAGTGACACTTCAATCCCTTAGTCAACTCTTACGACACCCGCAGGAGGAGTTGGGGTGGTGACAAACATTTTCCTAACTAGTGCGCAAGAACGAACTTTGTGCACGCTTCGTGCGCGGTAATTTCTCTTTTTGGCGCACTTATTATGAAAATAATCGTCCCTTACACGTGCAAAAACTTTTTTTTAACTCGGAAATGTACTATTTTTGCACTTGCATCGAAATGTACTAAGTATTTTATAATCCTCGGAGCTGCACACATACAAAAAAATATCAGTCGAATTGCGAACCTCTTCCTTCTATCAAGTCGGTTAAAAAGCACGTCTTAGCCTAGTTCGCCTCTCTCACTGAAAGGAATTGTATATGATTTGTGTTTTGGTGCTGTATCTTAGGCTCAATAAGTTATTTTCTATTCTATTATATATATTTATAGGCAAGTAAATCTGTCAAATATGTTTGACACAATACAACTTACTGTGGTCAGTTTCCAAGTTTTGTATTAAGTGTTATGTAAATTTATTCAGTAGCACATTGTAAATGAAACTATCGACTACAGATTTATATCTCATAACCGCAAGAATATTTACAAAAGCCTCTTTCAGCCAGTAATAGCAATGCCTGCAAGTGCAATATAACTTATTTTTTTGTAATAAAACTATGAAAACGGATAAGTTAATTAATATACGCGAGTTTATCCGTTTTCATAGTTTTATTTCATGAGTAATCCTCGCGGTAACCGATTTTTTTTTTTTCATAGAGAATGTTCTTGGCAATTTAAAATTTTATAAACATTCTAATCATCAATGAAATTTGGTACCTATACGACAAATCTATTCTTTGGGGGTTATATGACGTTTTTAAAACATAATTTACGTACCTATTCTATATTATACTACAAAGACAAAAGTACATACTATTAATTCATTAATCAAAAGGAAAATAAATTCTTGGAAGGGCTTTGTCATGTACTCTAAAGCACACAATAAAAAGTAGGTTAATGTGAAGAATTTATAAACCGTACTAGAAAAAACAATAAATACTGCAACACATGGAGCTATTATAATGAAGATGTGAAATACCGATCATGTTCGAACCATAGTGAAAATAATTATGCAGAATAGCCCTGCTTTCATCGCCCGACTTTATTGGTTTACGGGCTCGACTGTACCATATTCTACCAGAATTTACAACGGCATAAAATCTGATAGTATAATCAACTTTCTATCCGAATGTACAGATTTACGACTCAATATTAACGTCAAACCTGTTTCAATTAACTAAATGTAGTAGCGAAATTTCAGAACGCAACCCTACACTGTTTCTTTCTGACACGTTTGTGAATGTATCTTCCGTCTCACGCCTCGCGATGTGCGGTTGGCTGACTTCAGTAGCGCGTACGCACGCTTCGGAGATGCGCGTTTTGAATTTGGAACGATTTTCGCGCGTGTTTTGTTATTTTTATTTTTTTGTGGCCAGTGTTGTGATGTGTCTGTGACGTTTGGATTACAGTGATTGGATTTGTGAGGTTTGGTATTTGTATGGATTTTGATGAGATTTCAAAAAATATACAAAACTGTATTGGAAACATATATTATATTATTCAGACTTTTCTGTTCAGAATATTGGAATGTAGTTTGACAAAATATGATTCTCCTCAAAGATTATAGAGAGTGTCATACCTAGGTATATCACATGTGAAGTTGAGTTTGTTTATTTTTAACCATCACCCTTATATCAATATTCTGCTAATTATATGTAAACAAAATATCCCATCACATGAAAATAAAATAAGCTTCAGAGCAATAAAAAGTGTCGTTTTCTATGAAAATGTCAGTAATTCGTATCATAACTTGATTTCGTTACCCATAATCAAATTGTACAAAGCAAAATAAATAACTAAAATACGATTTTAATAAGCACATAAAAATAATTATTGGTGATATATAACTTAACTTAGATATGTACCTGTACTGAATGTACAGACCAGAGAGATGTGTATCGACCGATTTCAAATCTAATAAATTATAAGATTTAGATTTTTAGTTTTTCTCGTGGGATTTTGCGAACAAAAAATGAGGGGTACGACTATAAAACATTATGGAACACTATTGTATTATACATACAAGAACATATTTTTTTGAAACAGAAACATGGCCATA
>JALPQI010019472.1:0-27593 GCA_025490895.1 Thaumatotibia leucotreta | reverse complement strand
AAGTTCAACTGATTTTACAATTTAAATTTTTGGACTCCTATACTAATGGTATTCATTCTATTAAAGCATAGCAACCTCTTAATTAGGTAATATGAAGCTAATCTTTTGTATAATCGAACTAGAAACCACTGGTGGAGCGAGAATATAATACCAATTTTTTTTTTTCATACATTCGTGAACCACCCTAATGGACGTCCTAACGCCAGCTCAAAAATGCCCCCAAAAACATTTGTTCAATTGTGCCAAGATGGGCAGGACATAGCGCTTTTCTTAACACCGCGCATATTTCGGCGCAACACCTTTGACAAATGCTTATAGAATATAGCCAATCAAAAGTTTGATGCACCAATCACAACTATTTTTAAATGGCGATGGCGGTTTAAGTTTTTATAGGTTGACATTGAAATTCTTTGCCGTGATGCATTAAAGAGGGGGTGATATTTGTCAACTAAAATTCAGGACCGTTTTTGAAAGGCAATTTACTATAGCGTGCGGCTTCCATGTTTTATTTGTTCGTAGACTCTATTGATTGCCATTAGAGTTCAAATTTCAACAATTTATTTTTACTTAGTTAACTGATGCTGTGGGGGTACTGGGGGCTCACAGAGGTCACGTATTTATTCACAACTTTATACAGTATAAGGTAGCGATTATTCTTGCTAATAATCACCTCCGTAGTTAAAGGTTCAAATGAGAATGAATATAATTTCTATATAATTCTCCTTACCTGAACTAAATCGATTTGTGCAAAATTGTCAAAGTCAAGTCAAAGTCAAACTATTCTTTATTCAAGTAAGCTTATTAATAAGCATTTTCGAATCGTCTGAAAGAAAAAAATCTACTACTGGTTCAAACCCTACACCGTTCCTGAGAAGAACCAGTAAGACGAGTTACAGGATAATTATACATCTTATTAAAATAACATGCATTAAAGAATTTATTACATAAAAAAAAGATTATTATAGACATTTTTATAAAAGAGAGAAATAAATAAAGGATCATAATATTAAACAATAATAATAATTATTGTACAAGTTGTGTCATGATATTTATTACTCCACAGACAAGCTAAACATCCGTCACGCGATCGAAAAGATCCGCTTCCTAACCTTGACACCCCAACAATTCGCCGAAGGGCCGGCCCGTTCGGCCCTCCTCACCGAATCCGAAGCCTTTGCAGTCCTCATGAACATCCTCTCCAGCAGTTCCGACGTACCGCTACCAGCTGGCTTCAGTTCCTGCCGGGTGCCGAGGAAACAGCTGATCGGGAGCGGACCTTCTAATGTAATGAGGCCTAGATTGGTTGTGCATCCGCATGGTGTGAAACGACCGCCGAGGTGCTATTGATGGTTTAGGTTTCATGAGAGTTGATCTGAATACACACTCAGCGAACATAAAGTACTAATTGCAAAAAAAAATTGAATCATTACCTATGAAATTGATGTTTTGTATGGAGAATTTTGAAATAGTCTATTTTCCATACAATGATTTTTGTGTATATTTTTTTGATGTCAAAATCAAAATGATCCAAATTTTACGAGAAATAGTAGACACTTCTAAGGCGTGTTTTGTATATCTCAATTTCAGAAAACAGTACTATCATACATTTATATTTATTTACATTTATTTTTGAATATAATTAAGGAAAAAAAAAACTATTATTAGTGTGAAAAAATCTTTTCCTAACTAGTGCGGAAAAGTAAACTTTGCGCACGCTTCGCGCGCTTAAATTTCTCTTTTTAAGGCACTTGTTATGAAAAAAGTGGTTCAATACACGTGTAAAAACTTCTTTTTAACTCGGGTGATAGTCGCCCTCGTTTCACTCGGGCTCCAACTTTAACCCTCGTCAAAAAAAAATTGTTATGCACTTGTATCTAAATTTACTATTGTTACACGGTGCACTGTTGAAAACAAAGAATATATTATCTAAGTTTCTCTTTAGATAATAAAATTAGGGATCAACTAAATTCTAGAACCAAAAACGCCAATTTCATAGGTATTCAAAATATTCAAGCAGAGTTGAACGAAAGTTTTCGGTCAATCTTGCGGTTGCAAATAGATTTGCTATCAGTACAAAAAATAACCTCAACTCTCGTGGAACTACCTGTAGCTTGCATGAGACTGATTCTGTGTTTTAACCTGTTTCATCGTCCCCCGAATGAAACTTATCTGTCCGATAAATGGATCAAAATTCTTTTCGTTGTCTTATTTTGTGTCCCTAAAAAACGAGACGCAGTGGTGATTTTTGTACGAGATGATGTTTTGTTTTCAATAATGTATGGATTAAAATCTAGCGTGAAAAAGAAAAACAGGAACACTGATTTTATTCAAATATACTGAGTCGACACAGAAACTAAAAGCGTGACGAGTGGCATGAAACAAGACAACGAAAAGAATTTTGACCCAAATACTAGGTAATTTAGCTCGTCATGCCCGAAACGTCAGGATAATGTTAAACAAGTTTACGCGATTAACACATTCAATGCCAAGAGCGCCACTGAGGAGTTATCGGTAACTTTGTTCACATGCCGCCGACTTCGTAGGGGAGTTTATCCCTATACTATTTGCAGTGCCAGAACAAACACAAAGGCTATTCCTGCATGCCAGCCGGCGTTAATTGTATAGTGAATAACTCCCCTGGGGAGTCGTGTGGCATGTGAATAAAGTTATTGAGAACTCCCCAGTGGCGTTCTTGGAATTAAAGTAGCGTACATTGTACAACACGTTGGCGTGCAGCGATAACCTAGGTTTTTGATCTGACAGTGAAAGTGTTAAAACCCGTTTGTTTTTAAAATATAAATATTAGCTGTATGTGACAGATATATTTATCCTGGGGTGGTGAAACATTCCGTTCACCTAATAATATTTGATATTGTCACTATATTTCAAATCTTTTCCAATAGTGACGCTTATTTCTCCTAATTCCATAGATTTGAACGCTGACTAACCCACTAACGTGCTTCTGAAGCTTTATTTGCATGGACCTCTAATCTCATTGTATATTTTAGCCCTGATTAAAACACTGACTCTTTTATTCATAAAAACTTTCGAGAAGTATATTGGCTATACGATTAATTAGGTGATATCAATATTCATGGGCGTGTATGAATACGGGCATAATATTTTTTCTGCCCTCCGGCCGGCAAGCAGCACTTTGCCGGCCGCTGCGCTAAATTAAGTTGCCGGCTACGTTGAGCAGGAATAGGATTTTATTGCATAATAAAGTGACAAGATTAGAGCAACGACGATATACTTTTCGGCATCAATTTTGCAACTTGACGCAGGCCATATTCTAGAAAAATCAACAATATTTAGTACATATAATTTTTCTATATACTGTTTTTTTTTTTATATTACCTACTTTACCGTGTTTTTATACTTTTTTATACGAATTATATTCGGAGAATATTACTCAGTTGGTTTCTTATCATTTTTCCTTGTTTCTAAATAGTTTCGTTGCTGAAAATCTGCTTTGTTTCATCTAATTTTCTGGAGATATACGAATAGAAGCATGAAAGCAAGTTATTTTAAAGGCACAGACATAGAAAGGCATGCAAGATGTAGTGGTGTGTTTTAGAAAAAATACCGAATTCATGCGTTCACGACAAATGTTTCAAGTGATAAATAAAACTAATAGGATTAGGTACCTACTAATAGGCGAAGATCGATCGAGTTTTTCGACTTCTCTCGTGCTTGCTAAAACAAGTAAGATTGCACTCTATTAAAGTATATTTAAGATTACTTAATGTTTCATTAGCACTATCATTTTTATCATCATTATTTTTTAGTCTGGCTTGATTTTGTCTAACCGCATACTAAACTAAATCACGAAACTATAGTCTGGCAATATAGTCTAGTTACAAAACAATCTTCGCGAAATTATTTTTTTTATCTTCGCCTTCTTACTGGCTGAATAAATTGAGCACTTTCCAGATTATAGTTATTATTATTAATGTTATTATTTATTAAGTGTTCCCGTATTTATTTTTGTTACGTATGTAATATTACTAGTAACAATTCGGAGCATGGTGTGAAGAACATGATAACTCGAGATGAAAAATAGAAGAAATCTGAACTTCAATCTGTCATAAATTAAATTTATTTTCCTTTGTCAAAATATCTTGAGTTATCATTTATCAAGTTCTTCACACCATGCACTGAATTATAGTGTTGGTATTAGTACTATTAGCAGTATACATTGTACAGTCATACAATCGGAACCCTAAAATAGTACATTACGATACAAGTGCGAAAAACACTTCTCAACTCGTGTCGATTTAAAACACTGTCTATCGGTCGTGTTTTAAAGCGTCGCCACTCGTTTCGAATTTCGTTTTTGCACGTGTCTCGTACGACGTTTTTTAGTACAGATGTCCCTCCGAAGTTTTGGACCAGACGTAAAATGACCCACTTCTCTCACTAGAGCCTAAAAAGTACACCATCTGTACTAAAAGATTTATTACATTTTAATTGATGTACAGTATATAACGTTGACTTAGTTTGTTAAAGTTTTAAACGGTTGATTTTATTTAGGGTCGTATTCTTCACTTGGCAGAGACAGATTGTATTGGCAGAGACAGATGTCTCATTTTCATTGTTCGAGTTCTAACCCTTCTAAATAAAACTAACATGGTATTGATGGGTATGTCCCACAGATGCCCACGTTTACAGTGGACACCCCGTCCCCCGTCATGGTGGAGCAGGTGTTCTCGGAGCGGCCCCCGCTGTACCCACGACCGAGACACGAAGGTAACAGGCCACTAGTGGGCACAGTGGACACGTCCCCCGTCATGGTGGAGCAGGTGTTCTCGGAGCGGCCCCCGCTGTACCCACGACCGAGACACGAAGGTAACAGGCCACTAGTGGGCACAGTGGACACGTCCCCCGTCATGGTGGAGCAGGTGTTCTCGGAGCGGCCCCCGCTGTACCCACGACCGAGACACGAAGGTAACAGGCCACTAGTGGGCACAGTGGACACACGTCCCCCGTCATGGTGGAGCAGGTGTTCTCGGAGCGGCCCCCGCTGTACCCACGACCGAGACACGAAGGTAACAGGCCACTAGTGGGCACAGTGGACACAGTCCCCCGTCATGGTGGAGCAGGTGTTCTCGGAGCGGCCCCCGCTGTACCCACGACCGAGACACGAAGGTAACAGGCCACTAGTGGGCACAGTGGACACAGTCCCCCGTCATGGTGGAGCAGGTGTTCTCGGAGCGGCCCCCGCTGTACCCACGACCGAGACACGAAGGTAACAGGCCACTAGTGGGCACAGTGGACACAGTCCCCCGTCATGGTGGAGCAGGTGTTCTCGGAGCGGCCCCCGCTGTACCCACGACCGAGACACGAAGGTAACAGGCCACTAGTGGGCACAGTGGACACAGTCCCCCGTCATGGTGGAGCAGGTGTTCTCGGAGCGGCCCCCGCTGTACCCACGACCGAGACACGAAGGTAACAGGCCACGCGTGGGCACAGTGGACACAGTCCCCCGTCATGGTGGAGCAGGTGTTCTCGGAGCGGCCCCCGCTGTACCCACGACCGAGACACGAAGGTAACAGGCCACTAGTGGGCACAGTGGACACAGTCCCCCGTCATGGTGGAGCAGGTGTTCTCGGAGCGGCCCCCGCTGTACCCACGACCGAGACACGAAGGTAACAGGCCACTAGTGGGCACAGTGGACACAGTCCCCCGTCATGGTGGAGCAGGTGTTCTCGGAGCGGCCCCCGCTGTACCCACGACCGAGACACGAAGGTAACAGGCCACTAGTGGGCACAGTGGACACAGTCCCCCGTCATGGTGGAGCAGGTGTTCTCGGAGCGGCCCCCGCTGTACCCACGACCGAGACACGAAGGTAAACCGGCCACTTGTGGGCACTAGTCCCACCAACGAACGGCCAACGAGCGAGTGGCGATTTTTTTCATCGCGAGTGAATTCGAACACAAAAACAGCCATCGATCAGATCGTCACTTTTACTAACATGGGATCTTTTGTTCGATAAATTAATCGATAGCTCATCGCTTATTCACCTTTGAATGGGGCTATGTACAGTGCCTACACTGCCTACAAAGCTAATTGTAGAAATTTATTTTTCTTAAAAATATGGTTCCTAAAGGACCCCGGGCCTAAAGTATGGAAAATGTGGTTTCAGTTAAATCTTCTGAAATGTTGATATGTTATAGATTTCAGTGCTCTGAACAAAAAACTCTATGGGTGCTACCACGGTTTCCGGGTCCCTTTCCATGTTCTGCTCGATTTTGTACCATATAACAAAGTAGTACTTAGTTCTAATTCGGGTCTATTTATTTAAACAATTGACATTAGTTTGAACCTTTTTTGTGATAATGCTGGTTAGTTAAAGATATAAAACGTCTACATACAATGCCGGCTGAGTTCAGCAATCGGCCACAATTAATACACACACGGGACTCGTTGTTGAACTCAGCCGGCATGTTGTTCGTAGATTCTCTGAACGAAATAGCAGATTGAATTTTTTCTTCGTTGTTTTCTGGTAGGTATCCGCCGCAGTGCACGAAAAACAACAGCATTATTACATACGAAGCAATGTCCTCTATTTAAAAGTAGCGCCATATTTTCTAATGTTTGAATGAGTTCATATTTATTTATTTATTTATTTATTTATTTAAACCTTTGAGAAACAAACAGACATTATCAATACACATAGGTTAAACAAATTACATATTTTACAATGTTAAGTAGGTATATTTTAGAATCACACATTTAGCTATAAACGATAAGTCAATCACGTGCGTATGAAGTTGACATTGTAGACGTTTTATGTCTTTAACTAACCAGCATTATCACGAAATAGTATTTTATGCAATAGTGGTATTATAAGGGTCAAAAAGTGCGAGCGGCGTGAGTTGCGATACGAGCCCGAAGGGCGAGTATCGCAATTTAAGACGTCGCGAGCATTTTTTGAACTAGTAATAGAACGTTGCATACTATACTTCTGAGCGACACAGAACTCATAAAATATCCTATATTTCTGAGCGCCACACATGTATTCCAGTTGTCACCAATAGTTTAGTCATAGTTTGTATAACTAATAATAACATTGATAGCTCATCCCTACCTGCATCCCCAAGAAGAGCAGGCAGAACATTAGAAATTAATGATGAAAAACTCATATTTTAGATAGATTTTAGGCACTGCACAAACTTTAATGCAAATCGACTCAAATCAAACCGAGCGCTATACTCAACTGGGGGCCGTCCACGAACTTCGAAATTCGCAAAAGTCGAGCATCCGTCTCCGTTACTCTAGTAATAATTTTGTTCAAATGACAGAGATAAATGATCGAAACTCAATTTCGAAGTTCGCGGCAGGATTTTCAACTACTAGCGGAAAGCGGGAAGATTTTTTTTAATTCAGCTGTCATTGTCTATGGATAACTTTGCTTTTAAAATCGTGCTTACTTGCCTGTGATAAAAATACTTTTACATAATATGAAATTAGTTATTGATACAAAAATTGATATCAAATTAAAATAATTGAAAAACTAATTTTCATTCTATTTTCTAAATATTTAGTTAATCATTGTAATTATTGTAATTTTAATTTTAAGCTAGTTTTAAGTTATAATTGTTAAAATACTATCTTGCTACACCCCAACGGGGTCCATGTGATACGTACGATCATGTAACATCTAAAATACCATGGTATGCAATAAACATATTATTATTATAATTATATTATAAATAATCTCGTACTAATGTTGGTAGCAGTGTAAAAACTCGAAGATGGGAACAAATCCAATATGGCGTCCATCATGGGTGTGATGTGGCAGTCTGTGGCAGACCGCAGTACGTTTTTGAGTCTGTTCGGAAAGTGACGACGTCTGGCAGCGAGTGCCGCCCATATATCTCGCGTGCCTTCTCTTTCCAAACAACGCTGCGACATTACGATACTGGCTGAGAGTGCGTTTTTGAGAAATAGACTATAGACTTTTGACAGATGTAATTATGTATATCTTTACAATAGTGTGCGTAGCTATGTAACTAGCAAAAAAAAGGTCAGGAGTAGAAAAAAGTTTCAAACTAATGTCAATTGTTTAAATAAATAGACCCGAAGTAGAACTAAGGTGTGAAATCGAATTGGAGATCAAAAATGTAAACAAATGGGATACCACCACAAAAAAATAATCACGAGAGGGCGGCAATCTAAAATCATTCAAGTACTTATAAAAAATGCGTATTTACTGTCACTGACGGTACGTAGAATCTTTAAATATTTTACAAATTTTTAATACAAAACATTAAGCGAAATAAATATTTTTTTAATGATATATTTCGCAACTTTTAATAAAATGTAAGGTGTTTAATTTATACTACTGGCAATGATAAGAAATCTTAAACATTTGGTTCGTAGTTATAATAAGAACTAGTTTATTCGTAATTTAATACGGTAACTATACTAAGAACCATTTAAGAGGGTTCGCATTTATAACTATGTACTTCAAAAATCAAAACAAGAGGGTGCACCAAATGACTGTTTTATGAATTCATAAAAAACTCCTAAAATTTAGCATTACAAAGTACATTAATACAGATTTTAGTATTTTTACCTACAAATCAATCATTTTCATATTTTAATCGAAATGGATTCGATCGTAACTAAGATGAAGACTGGAATTCGTTCCCCGACTATCCTAAAGATTAAAGTAACACGACATTCGTTTTCAAACATTGATTATGTTGATTATTTACATCATTCTAGCAAATTTTCTAGGTTTTATTTTTGTAATCAGGAACCGTCGACCAAAAATCCAAAAATATGTAAACGATTGTGATACTTTGTGTATCGAACATACTTTGACTTTCGCGTATCTACATCTACACATAAAACATTGTCTTAGGTTTAGTACCTGTAAGGATAGTTGTAAGTGAAGTGTTAAATAAAATAAAATAAAAAACCAATCTCAAAATGCGACGTTAATTTACAAAGGTGTTAAAAACTACATTCAATATAAAACGTTTTATACCCCTAGAATGTCACTTTAACATTGACTTTGTAATGTCATGTCATTGTCATAGATTGTTTACATTTTTGATCTCGAATTCCATTTCAGAGCTTAAGTACTACTTTGTTATCTGGTACAAAATCGAGCAGAACATGGAAAGGGACCCGGAAACCGTGGTAGCACCCATAGAGTTTTTTGTTCAAGGCACTGAAATCTATAACATATCAAAATTTCAAAAGATTTGACTGAAACCACATTTTCCATACTTTAGGCCCGGGGTCCTTTTTTCATAATCAAAATAAGATACTGAAAATGCTCTGAAATGAATTACTACTATTTTTATTCATCATCATATCAGTCGAAAGACGTCCACTGCTGAACATAGGCCTCCCCCAAAGATTGCCACAATAACGGGTCCTACGCCACCCGCATCCAGCGGACTCCTACAACCTTCACCAGGTCATCAGTCCACCTTGTGGGAGGCCTACCCACGTTGCGCCTTCCGGTACGTGGCCGCCACTCGAGAACCTTTCCGCCCCAACGGCCATCAGTTCTGCGCGCAATGTGCCCCGCCCACTGCCACTTCAGTTTAAAAGCGATTTGAAGAGCCATATCGCTTACTTTGGTTCTGCTGCGGATGGTCTCATTTCTAATCCGATCTCGCAGATAGACTCCTAGCATAGCCCTCTGCGTTGCCCCTTTGGGTGACATTGAGCCTTCTTATGAGGCCCATTGTAAGCGACCACTATTTTTATTACATTGCATCGAATCAGTCAAATGGAGATTTGACTCATCCTTTTACCGCTACAATCGGTCTACAATTTGCCGTTTGTGTCACTACAAAAAATCAGAATGGATCTAAAAAACCTAAGGTCCATAATCTCATTGCTAAACTGTCAAATGCTCAAAGTATTAATAAATTGAGAAAAAACTAATAGAAATTATACAATTTTCAGCTTCAGTCCCGGGCGTCCTCCGGGTGTCATCATCCATACACACTCTCTCCGGCCTCGGCCCGGAGCATCTAGAGCGACACAGCAATGATTTCAACAAGATCTACTGCCAGCGACCCATCATACAACACACGGATTGTCTCAACACCAGCGTGCTCGACTGTTCTGTCACCTTCATGGTGGATAAGAACATCTGTCTGCTCGGGGTTCAGGTATAATAAAATCTATAGCTTCAGTCTCCGGAGTACTCCAGGTATCATCATCCAACTACACTCTTCTCGAGCCACACAGCAGTAACTTTGAATAAGAACATCTATCGGCTTGGGGTTCAGGTTAAATAAAATCTATAGCTTCAGTCCCCGGAGTACTCCGGGTATCATCATCCAACTACTCTCTTCTCGAGCCACACAGCAATAACTTTGAATAAGAACATCTGTCTGCTGGGGGTTCAGGTATAATAAAATCTATAGCTTCAGTCTCCGGAGTACTCCGGGTATCATCATCCAACTACACTCTTCTCGAGCCACACAGCAGTAACTTCAACAAGGTCTACTGTTATCTGTCTGCTCGGGGTTCAGGTATAATACAATCTATAGCTTCAGTCTCCGGAGTTCTCCAGGTATCATCATCCAATTACACTCTTCTCGAGCCACACAGCAATAACTTTGAATAAGAACATCTGTCTGCTGGGGGTTCAGGTATAATAAAATCTATAGCTTCAGTCTCCGGAGTACTCCGGGTATCATCATCCAACTACACTCTTCTCGAGCCACACAGCAATAACTTTGAATAAGAACATCTGTCTGCTTGGAGTTCTGGTCAAAATAAAATCTATAGCTTCAGTCTCCGGAGTACTCCAGGTATCATCATCCAACTACACTCTTCTCGAGCCACACAGCAATAACTTTGAATAAGAACATCTGTCTGCTTGGGGTTCAGGTATAATAAAATTAGCTTCAGTCTCCAGAGTACTCCGGGTATCATCACCCAACTACACTCTTCTTGAGCCACACAGCAATAACTTTGAATAAGAACATCTGTCTGCTCGGGGTTCAGGTATAATAAAATCTATAGCTTCTGTCTCCGGAGTACTCCAGGTATCATCATCCAACTACACTCTTCTCGAGCCACACAGCAATAACTTTGAATAAGAATATCTGTCTGCTCGGGGTTCAGGTATAATAAAAGCTATAGCTTCAGTCTAGTACTCCGGGTATCATCATCCAACTACACTCTTCTCAAGCCACACAGCAATAACTTTGAATAAGAACATCTGTCTGCATAAGGTTCAGGTATAATAAAATCTATAGCTTCAGTCTCCGGAGTACTCCAGGTATCATCATCCAACTACACTCTTCACACAGCAATAACTTTGAATAAGAACATCTGTCTGCTCAGGGTTCAGGTATAGTAAATCTATAGCTTCAGTCCCCGGAGTACTCCGGGTATCATCATCCAACTACACTCTTCTCGAGCCACACAGCAATAACTTCAACAAGATCTACTGCCAGCGACCCATCATCCAACACACGGATTGTCTCAACACCAGCGTGCTCGACTGTTCTGTCACCTTCATGGTGGACAAGAACATCTGTCTGCTCGGGGTTCAGGTAACGTCGATATTCCTTTAATTGTACATTTTACTGCCTCTAAAGGCCCTTTGCAACATGATTTCTTCGCAGCGATCGTAGGTTCATTTCAATCCCCGGCTCGTACCAATGAGTTTCTTTAAAAACTTATGTATGATATATCATTTGATATTCACAAATGTTTGGCGATGAAGGAAAACATGGTGAGGAAACTTGCATACATCCGTAAGGAAATTCAAGGTTGTATTTGAAGTCCCCGACAAGTACTGGGCCAGCGTTGGGCCCACGCAAAATAGGCACGTTAGACGTCGAGTTACGGAAAAAATTGCTAGAATACCAACAACAACATGATTTCTTTGAGGGCTGGTTTGTTCTAAACTAAAGAACTCCGACACGTTAACAGTGTTTTTGCTTACGATGGGACCTAATCGTGTAACTTATGTTAAATATTATCCTGAGGTTTCGTGCACGGTAATACCCGTGGTCGCAGGCAGACTGGCGAAAAAATGTATTAACATCTTCTAGTGGCGCGGGTTTTGCGAAATATCCGCATTTGGTCGTGTTTATTCACTTCTAGGCTAGGATTGTCACTAGGTCTACACACTTTTGCTGCTTTTCGAGATAGTAAATTAAGGGTAAAATTTTTTTTTCTCTTACTGGACTTCAAACAAATTTTCCATATATTGTGAAACAACGTATTAGTTGTTAGTGGCACAGCCTTGGCGACGTCTATAAGTTGGTCTTAACTAATCTTTACCGCTCACAGGTCCCAACACAAGCCCCAAGCGAAGAAAGCGCCGTCTCAGCCGTCGGCGGCGCCGGCGCCGGATACTCGGAGTTATTATACGCACACCTGCTCGACGCCGACGGGGCCCGTCTCACCTACACCCACTACACCAACCGCGTTCCTTACCGACATCTGCTCGACATCATGTTCAACAGGCCCGTCTATATACAACGGAACAAGGTAGGCCCCCACCTACTAGCTGCTGTACTGCTCGACGCCGACGGGGCCTCACCTACACCCACTACACCAACCGCGTTCCTTACCGACATCTGCTCGACATCATGTTCAACAGGCCCGTCTATATACAACGGAACAAGGTAGGCCCCCACCTACTAGCTGCTGTACTGCTCGACGCCGACGGGGCCTCACCTACACCCACTACACCAACCGCGTTCCTTACCGACATCTGCTCGACATCATGTTCAACAGGCCCGTCTATATACAACGGAACAAGGTAGGCCCCCACCTACTAGCTGCTGTACTGCTCGACGCCGACGGGGCCTCACCTACACCCACTACACCAACCGCGTTCCTTACCGACATCTGCTCGACATCATGTTCAACAGGCCCGGGGAAAAGATGGCGCTGTTGCCCTAGAAACATCCTTTCCGTATAAATTAATCGCAATAATAGTTAAGAATAAGTGTTTGTGTTAATAGTGTTACAAATAACTATATGAATGACTTGTGTGTGTGTGACAATGTATTCAAGACTTAAAGGTCGAAACGAAATCTAAAAATCTAAGGGAAACCTCTGCTGCAAACGGGAAGTTTCAAGTCGATTAAACAAACTATTTTAAGGAAAAAAAACTTGACTGTGACGGTGTTCAGTGACTATCAATAGTAAAAATATAATAAAACACGTAAATAGTGCTATATTTTCAGTGATAAAATCAAAACTGACTCGTTAATTTTGAACTCGGCCCTTAGAGTTCATTTTATACATAACATCTTTGAGTAACAAGTGCGACGAAGACGCAGCGCGTTACAAGGTCCCGCACAAACGCCAATGAGTGAAAGAGACAATCATTACTTTACTGTGCCTACTTTCATCTATAGTTTATATATTGAACTTTATTAGCGCGTCCAGCCGTTACAACCTGCCGTAGAAATAGGCCTACGTTTGAGCATTCTTGATCTTGAGCTCTAATTAAGTACCTATAACAGAATGAATTGCCCCGGATGTCACCTTCCTGCCACTAACCCCCAGGAAACATTGACCTGCATCTCATGCAAGGATACTTACCATTATAAATGTTATAACATGCCAGATACTTACTATAGTGAAAATAAACACCAACTAGAACGCGACTGGCGCTGTCAGTCATGCATGAATATTACTACAAGACGAACAAGAAATGATGACACCCCGGTCCGAAAGCAATTCGATTTTACCTCACTGGATGACACTAACATGTCAGTTGATGCACTCCTTGATCTCGAGTTCCAGCAAAACAAACAGTTGAAATCCCCACAACTACAGTGTTCCCAGCAAAACCCATCAATTACTATCGACCAAATCGGGGCGCTGTTCGACTCCAAACTTGCTAATCTTAATGCTACTATTACAAATAATATCCGTCGTCTAATAAAATCAGAAATTGGTACAGCAATAGAACAACTAAAAAACGATTTTTTGCAACAGAATAACGCAATTATATTGGATCAGAAGGTTCTAAACCAGCATCTTGAATCGACAAATGCCTTAATTGAAGATTTAAAACGCGAAAACGAGATAATTAAAACAGAATTATACAACTTAAAGAGTCAATATAGCAATATACACAGAACAAATACTCCACCCTGTCAGAAGCAATTTGTGTTATACGGCCTTGATGAATACTACGGGGAAAAAGAAACTGACCTATATCCACGCATTGATAATATGTTCAAGGACATTTTAAATATTAATATCAATGGATATATAGAATCAGCTAGGAGATTAGGAAGAAAAGGCAACCGGCGCCCTATTATTTTGGAGCTTATAAGTCAGCGAATGACGAAGTACGTATTACAAAATGCCTATTGTTTTAATAACACTGGTTACGCGGTCTCGGAGGTCCTAGACGAGGCGGCCTTAAAAAGTAGAAACCACCTTAGAGAATGTTTGATGTCTGCGCGCAAACAAGGAAAACATGCATTTATTCGCTATAACAAACTATTCATTAACGGCATAGAATGTAAATCAACTGAACTAGTGAAACCGGACAACGAAACTGAGAGAAACAGCAATAGCTCGTGCTCGGATCAGACAAAAATAGCTAACAATAATAATTCACAGACTTTTTTTCGTTCACAAAGCTCCTAAATCCCGTAAAATAGACCTATTCTACCAGAACGTGCGCGGTCTAAAAGGGAAAACATCAACTATAAAAAATATGTTGACTACATTCGGATATAATATAATTGCTCTAACCGAGACTCGCCTCGATGACTCGGTCTATGATTCGGAACTATTCCCAAGTGAATACAGTGTACTACGATGCGACCGCGCGGGCCGCGGCGGTGGCGGAGTACTGCTCGCGGCGCGTGCGCCCTGCACCCTGCGCCGGCTCGACTGCGGCGCTCGGCCTGAGGACGAGATCATCTGCGCGCTCGTCACTAAGGGACCCTGCCGATTCATACTATTTGTGTTATACTTAGCACCGCACGTACACCAAACAGGTTATCATTCAGCGTTTCAATGTATAGAAAAAATCTTAAGTGATTATTCGTATCCGGCTGTGATAGTTGGTGATTTTAACCTGTATTCCGCTTCAGTAAGCACAAGAAATGAGTATGAAAGTTTTATTTGTCATTGTAACTTAGTACAACATAACAATATTTTTAATAGTCATAACCGGGTATTGGACCTAGTGCTAACAAACAAAGCCACCCAAACAACGGTTACTGAGGCTGTCGCTGGTTTGGTCTCGACTGAACAACACCATAATCCTCTTAATATTGAAGTGTCAATCCATACGTTATTTAGTAACCACTTCGCACTTCACGATCGCAATACAAATGATACCTTCGTTAGAGAAAGAAATTACCGCAAAGCAAATTATCCCCTTCTGTATGAGAAAATTGCTAGCTCAGACTGGACTCCTATGCTGGATATGCGCGATGTAAATGATTGTACCCAATGTTTTTATGGTATTCTAGATAAGTATTTTAAAGAATGTATTCCCTTTAAGCAACCGTTAAGTAATAAGCCCAAGCAACAGTACCCCGAGTGGTTTTCTCGCGATCTTATCCATTTAAATAAATTAAAAAACTCATATCATAAATTATATAAGCAAACCGGGAACCAATTGTATTACGCTTTTTTCACATACTATCGTAAAATGGTCCATACTAAGACTGATACAGATAAGAGCGCATACATTAATAACTTGCAGAAAAATATAGTTAGGGATCCTTCGTGTTTTTGGTCATACATAAAGCGGCAACGGAAATGTAACCAGCCAGCAACATTTGGCAACATGTCAACACAAGAGGTTGCAGACTCTTTTGCAGACTTTTTCAAAACCGTATTCCTACGAAATACTCCCAAACTGAATGCATTAGAGGCTTCAGAAGCCGCTGCCGCTGAATCACCAATGCCCAGTACTCGACATGTTACAATCGATGACATTAGTGAATCGGACATACGAACTGCCATAAACCGTTTGCGACCCAAGCATACTCAAGGTCCCGATGGAATACCACAATTTATAATTAAGGACTGTCGCGAAGCACTTATTAAGCCATTGAAATGCTTATTTAACCTGGCATTAAAAAATAGAATATATCCTACATCTTGGAAAACGTCTAAAGTTATGCCAATACATAAATCTGGATCTAAATCCGACGTCCGTAACTATAGACCGATTGCCGTGTTATCTATCTTCGGGAAAGTATTCGAAACAATAATTTACGCCAAAGTGTATAACCAGTTGAATGGTTGGTTCTGTGACGAACAACACGGTTTTTTACCAAAGCGCTCAACCTCATCAAATCTTCTCAATATCGTTTCCATGATATCTAGTAATCTTGACCAACGTAGACAGGTAGACATTGCTTATTTTGACTTTCAGAAGGCTTTTGATAGAGTTGATAACGATATACTTCTCAAAAAGCTTTCAGCTGCGGGTTTTGGTACTTGGCTGCTTGAGTTTGTGGCTAGTTATCTATCAGATCGATACCAATATGTTCAATACGAAAACGCACGATCTAATCCATTTTTGGTTACCTCGGGAATCGGACAGGGAAGCAGTCTCGGGCCCCTTTTGTTTCTGATTCTCATCAATGACTTACCGGCAGTACTAAGTCATTCATCAGGCCTGTTATTCGCGGACGATCTTAAATTAGCTATGCCAGTCAGCAACAATCAGGACTGTGCCTTATTGCAGCGTGATATAGACAGAGTTAACGCCTGGGCGCGTGATAACAGCTTATCCCTTAACAATGAAAAATGCTCGGTTATTACGTATACTCGAAAGCGGGTCCCTATAACCCATCCTTACGTCATTGATGGAGAGCCATTAAAGCGGGTCGAAGAAGTTAGAGATTTGGGAACATGGTTCGATACTCAACTCACATTTAATCAGCACATCACAAAAACCTGCAACGAAGCCCGTAGATGCCTTGGATTTGTCATCCGCCAAGCGAAGCAATTTGACAATAAACTTGCCATGACTGTCCTTTACAACGCATTCGTTAGAAGTAAGCTCGAAACAAACGCTATTATTTGGAGTCCTAATGAAAAACACTACACGGTTCTAATAGAAAAAGTTCAAAAATCTTTCATTAGGTTCCTCTATAAGAAGCTATATGGCTTTTACCCCCTTCTTTATCCCACCTTATTTGTTTTAGGTATGGTCGATTATATATCATTAGAGTCGCGTAGAAATATGTACTTAATAAAATATTTTTTTCAATTAATTCGAGGACAAGTAGCAAACCCCTCTTTACTACTGCAAATGACATTGCGGGTCCCCCGCCTCTCCGCGAAGCAGCTGCGCCCCCGCAGCCGTGGTCTCTTTGCTGTAGATCCAGGAAGGACGCGCCTGCTTGCTGCATCCCCCCTCCATCAGGCACTGACTCTACTCAACAACGTCCTGGCCAGCGATAGCCACTTGGATATTTTTTTAACGACGGAAACTAAATTCTTAGCCGTATCGTATCGCTACGTTGAATCTATAGTTACCACTAGCTCCATTACCTAATGCACTCTAAAATAGCAATCATTTATAGTAATCTACCAAAGAATTTTGTCATATTTAATTTATTTGAAATGTTCGTGTTGAATTTTTACTATATTTATTTGTTTGTTAATCTTAATGTAATTTTCTGCCAAACTTATTTTAATTGCCTGATTATTTTAATTAACTGACATTGCCCATATTTAATTTTAAATTTTAATACCTATTATTTGACATTGCTTATATTTATTCGACTAATGTGTGTGTATGTTTGTTTTTTTTTTGTACCTTAATTTAATGCATGGTAGAAGTAAGAATATAAATATAAATGTTATCACTACGTAAATGTCCACAGATTAGCGTGTAAGGTTTATCTGTTAGCGCTAATTTTAAATAAATAAATGATGAAATTTTAAATAAATAAATGATGATATACAACGGAACAAGGTAGGCCCCCCACCTACTAGCTGCTGTACTGCTCGACGCCGACGGGGCCTCACCTACACCCACTACACCAACCGCGTTCCTTACCGACATCTGCTCGACATCATGTTCAACAGGCCCGTCTATATACAACGGAACAAGGTAGGCCCCCCACCTACTAGCTGCTGTACACCTGCTCGACGCCGACGGGGCCTCACCTACACCCACTACACCAACCGCGTTCCTTACCGCCATCTGCTCGACATCATGTTCAACAGGCCCGTCTATATACAACGGAACAAGGTAGGCCCCCCACCTACTAGCTGCTGTACACCTGCTCGACGCCGACGGGGCCTCACCTACACCCACTACACCAACCGAGTGCCTTACCGCCATCTGCTCGACATCATGTTCAACAGGCCCGTCTATATACAACGGAACAAGGTAGGCCCCCCACCTACTAGCTGCTGTACACCTGCTCGACGCCGACGGGGCCTCACCTACACCCACTACACCAACCGCGTTCCTTACCGCCATCTGCTCGACATCATGTTCAACAGGCCCGTCTATATACAACGGAACAAGGTAAGTCGACTTTACAGAAACTGCCAATGGAACATTCCATGAAAACATCTACTTTTTGTCGCTTACATGTCGCTATGGTAGCTACCCTAATAAAACATGCTAGCTGCTAGGAAACACTGTCAAGCTTAAAGCCTTGATATATTATTATTATACCGTAACTCAGCTTACTAATTTAATTTTTCAAAAGTATCGAAAAGACAGTGTGGATTACGACATGTTTTCATGGAATGCTCCCAGTTAACACTAACACTACGTAGTTTCTTATCTTTACCTAGGATTCCTATCTTTGAAAAGTTCAAGTTCCGGCCCTGTTTTAAGGGCAGATTGTCATGTAGCAAAGTACTTTTCATACTAGCTATTTAGTAATTTTCTATCCACCCTACCCTAAAATTTATGCAGAGAACTTCAACTTTTTGCACTACGCGAAGATCGGCACTCATGGTATTGTGTAGTCGGTCACTAAAAAGTAGACAAGATTTCTCGGTTCTGCCGTGTTTACTCATCTAACCCCCTTAAAATCACCATTCGAACTTTGTCGGCGTCCAACAACGAAAAATCTAGACGACTCAGGCACGACTCACATACACTCACTACACCAACCGCGTTCCTTACCGACATCTGCTCGACATCATGTTCAACAGGCCCGTCTATATACAACGGAACAAGGTAGGCCCCCACCTACTAGCTGCTGTACACCTGCTCGACGCCGACGGGGCCTCACCTACACCCACTACACCAACCGCGTTCCTTACCGCCATCTGCTCGACATCATGTTCAACAGGCCCGTCTATATACAACGGAACAAGGTAAGCTGACTTTACAGAAACTGTCAAATGACATTCTAGGATTCCTATCTTTGAAAAGTTGAAATTTCGGCCTTATTTTTAGGGCAGATTGTCATGTAGCAAAGTACTTTTCATACTTGCTATTTGGTAATTTTCTATGCACCCTACCATAAAATGTATGCGGAAACTTCAACTTTTTACACTACGCGAAGATCGGCACTCATGGTATTGTGTAGTTGGTCACTAAAAAGTAGATAAGATTTCTCGGTTCTGCCGTGTTTACTCATCTAACCCCCTTAAAATCACCATTCGAACTTTGTCGGCGTCCAACAAGGAAAAATCTAGACGAGACATTAAGACTACATCTAGGAGACCAAGCTGAGATTGTACAGGCTTCTCCGAGCTGTACGCGCACCTCTTAGACGCGAATTGGACGCGACTCACATACACTCACTACACCAACCGCGTTCCTTACCGCCATCTGCTCGACATCATGTTCAACAGGCCCGTCTATATACAACGGAACAAGGTAGGCCCCCCACCTACTAGCTGCTGTACACCTGCTCGACGCCGACGGGGCCTCACCTACACCCACTACACCAACCGCGTTCCTTACCGACATCTGCTCGACATCATGTTCAACAGGCCCGTCTATATACAACGGAACAAGGTAGGCCCCCCACCTACTAGCTGCTGTACACCTGCTCGACGCCGACGGGGCCTCACCTACACCCACTACACCAACCGCGTTCCTTACCGACATCTGCTCGACATCATGTTCAACAGGCCCGTCTATATACAACGGAACAAGGTAGGCCCCCCACCTACTAGCTGCTGTACTGCTCGACGCCGACGGGGCCCGCCTCACCTACACCCACTACACCAACCGCGTTCCTTACCGCCATCTGCTCGACATCATGTTCAACAGGCCCGTCTATATACAACGGAATAAGGTAAAAAGATCTTACAGAAACTGCAACCACGCTATATAAACGAGATACAGCCTACTAACTGTCTGTCTGTCATAAGACAGACAGATAGTTAGTAATAGAACCCCATCTTAACTTTTGGGTACAAAATCCTGAAAAGTAGATGCGATTAACGGATTCCGTTCCATTTACTCACCTAACCACAATAAAATCTCTTCATTTGAATTTGAACCCTGTTTGCCCACGCCCAACTACAAAAGGTCTAGAGGAAACATAAGAACAACTACATCAAGGGGACCAAGGTGAAATTGTACAGACTTCTCCGAGCTGTATGTGAACCTCTTAACGTGGATGACGCGCAACTCACATACACTCACTACACCAACCGCGTTCCTTACCGCCATCTGCTCGACATCATGTTCAACAGGCCCGTCTATATACAACGGAACAAGGTAAACTGACTTCACAGAAACTGTCAATCAATATAAAATCTACATAGTTTTGTATCTACCTAGGATTCCTATCTTGGAAAAGTTGAAATTCCGGCCTTATTTTTAGGGCAGATTGTCATGTAGCAAAGTACTTTTCATACTTGCTAATTAGTAATTTTCTATACACCCTACCCTAAAATTAATGCGGAAACTTCAACTTTTTACACTACGCGATCGGCGACTCATTGTATTGTGTAGTCGGGTCACTAAAAAGTAGATAAAATTTCTCGGTTCTGCCGTGTTTACTCATCTAACCCCCTTAAAATCACCATTCGAACTTTGTCGGCGTCCAACAACGAAACATCTAGACGACTCGGGCACGACTCACATACACTCACTACCCCAACCGCGTTCCTTACCGCCATCTGCTCGACATCATGTTCAACAGGCCCGTCTATATACAACGGAACAAGGTAGGCCCCCCACCTACTAGCTGCTGTACACCTGCTCGACGCCGACGGGGCCTCACCTACACCCACTACACCAACCGCGTTCCTTACCGCCATCTGCTCGACATCATGTTCAACAGGCCCGTCTATATACAACGGAACAAGGTAGGCCCCCCACCTACTAGCTGCTGTACACCTGCTCGACGCCGACGGGGCCTCACCTACACCCACTACACCAACCGCGTTCCTTACCGCCATCTGCTCGACATCATGTTCAACAGGCCCGTCTATATACAACGGAACAAGGTAAACTGACTTTACAGAAACTGTCAACTAACATTCTAGGATTTTTACTATAAAACTACGTAGTTTCGTATCTTTACCTAGGATTCCTTATTTTTAGGGCAGACTGTCATGTGGCAAAGTACTTTTCATACTTGCTATTTAGTAATTTTCTATGCACCCTACCCTAAAATGTGTGCGGAAACTTCAACTTTTTACACTACGCGAAGATCGGCACTCATGGTATTGTGTAGGAGTTGGTTACTAAAAAGTAGATAAGATTTCTCGGTTCTGCCGTGTTTACTCATCTAACCCCCTTAAAATCACCATTCAAACTTTGTCGGCGTCCAACAACGAAAAATCTAGACGACTCGGGCACGACTCACATACACTCACTACACCAACCGCGTTCCTTACCGACATCTGCTCGACATCATGTTCAACAGGCCCGTCTATATACAACGGAACAAGGTAGGCCCCCCACCTACTAGCTGCTGTACACCTGCTCGACGGCGACGGGGCCTCACCTACACCCACTACACCAACCGCGTGCCTTACCGCCATCTGCTCGACATCATGTTCAACAGGCCCGTCTATATACAACGGAACAAGGTAGGCCCCCCACCTACTAGCTGTACACCTGCTCGACGCCGACGGGGCCTCACCTACACCCACTACACCAACCGAGTGCCTTACCGCCATCTGCTCGACATCATGTTCAACAGGCCCGTCTATATACAACGGAACAAGGTAGGCCCCCCACCTACTAGCTGTACACCTGCTCGACGCCGACGGGGCCTCACCTACACCCACTACACCAACCGCGTTCCTTACCGCCATCTGCCCGACATCATGTTCAACAGGCCCGTCTATATACAACGGAACAAGGTAGGCCCCCCACCTACTAGCTGCTGTACTGCTCGACGCCGACGGGGCCTCACCTACACCCACTACACCAACCGCGTTCCTTACCGACATCTGCTCGACATCATGTTCAACAGGCCCGTCTATATACAACGGAACAAGGTAGGCCCCCCACCTACTAGCTGCTGTACTGCTCGACGCCGACGGGGCCTCACCTACACCCACTACACCAACCGCGTTCCTTACCGACATCTGCTCGACATCATGTTCAACAGGCCCGTCTATATACAACGGAACAAGGTAGGCCCCCCACCTACTAGCTGCTGTACTGCTCGACGCCGACGGGGCCTCACCTACACCCACTACACCAACCGCGTTCCTTACCGACATCTGCTCGACATCATGTTCAACAGGCCCGTCTATATACAACGGAACAAGGTAAGCCGACTTTACAGAAACTGCCAGTTAATACTAACACTCCGTAGTTTTGTATCTACCTAGGATTCCTATCTTTGAAAAGTTTAAGTTCCGGCCTTATTTTTAGGGCAGATTGTCATGTAGCAAAGTACTTTTCATATTTGCTATTTAGTAATTTTCTATATACCCTACCCTAAAATTAATGCGGAATCTTCAACTTTTTACACTACGCGAAGATCGGCACTCGTGGTATTGTGTAGGAGTTGGTCACTAAAAAGTAGATAAGATTTCTCGGTTCTGCCGTGTTTACTCATCTAACCCCCTTAAAATCACCATTCGAACTTTGTCGACGTCCAACAATGAAAAATCTAGACGACTCGGGCACGACTCACATACACTCACTACACCAACCGCGTGCCTAACCGCAATCTGCTCGACATCATGTTTAACAAATCTGTTTATATACAAAAGAACAAGGTAGACCCCCCTTTATGAAACCCCCCACAAGATTGAGTGTTGTGTACAAGTTGATCAGTAAGGTCGTCATAAAAAAAGTAGGTAGGATTTCTCGGTTCTGCCGTGTTTACTCATCTAACCCCCATAAAATCACCATTTTTCCCGCGTCCATCAATGCTGTATACACGAGATACAGCCTGGTGACAGACAGACAGCGGAGACTTAGTAATAGAGTACCGTTTTATCCTTTGGGTACGGAACTCTAAAAAGTAGATGCGATTAACGGATTCCGTCCCATTTACTCACCTAACCCCCATAAAATCTCTCCATTTGCATCTTGTTTGCCCACGCCCAACTACAAAAGGTCTAGAGGAAAAATAAAAACTACATCAAGCGGACCAAAGTGAGATTGTACAGACTTCTCCGACTGTATGCAAACCTCTTAACGTGGATGGCGCGCGACTCACCTACACGCACTACACCAACCGCGTGCCTTACCGACATCTTCTCGACATTATGTTTAATAGACCTGTTTACATACAACGGAATAAGGTAAACTGACTTTACAGAAACTGCCAAATAACATTAAAACTACGTAGTTTTGTATCTACCTAGGATTCCTATCTTTGAAAAGTTGAAGTTCCGGCCTTATTTTTAGGGCAGACTGTCATGTAGCAAAGTACTTTTCATACTTCGAGGATTGCGTGGTGAAACCCAAAAAGTCGAGGAAACTGGTTTTCGAAATACTAACTATAATGTCACTTACGTGAGTTTGTTATTTCAATGAAAAGTAATCTCAATTTATCGGGTTTAACCACGCAACCCTCGACTTGCTATTTGATAATTTTCTATGCACCCTTCCCTAAAATTAATGCGGAAACTTCACTTTTTACCTACACTAGGCGAAAATAGATATCCCAGGTAAAGATACGAGATTGGCCGGCACGCATGATGTTGTGTAGGAGTTGATCAGTAAGGTCGTCATTAAAAAGTAGATCGGATTTCTCGGTTCTACCATGTTTACTCATCTAACCACATAAAATAACCATTTTGCCCGCGTTCAACAACGTAAAATCGAGATGAGAAATTAAAACAACTACATCTAGCGGACCATGATGAGCTTATACAGACTTCTCCGAGTTGTACGTGCACCTTTTAGACGCGGATCGGGCGCGACACACATACACCTTACACCCTTACAGAAATCGCCAAATCGTCGGTTGACAAGCAAAACTCACTAAGTAATAAATACCTATAGTATTTCATTTTTGAATTGACCGTGTTCTTTGTCTATTGTAAGAAAATTGCAGAAGCTACTGTATTTAAACAATATTAAAGATTTATTAAAATGGCAACTCTATCATCTTAAGTATCTTAACATTAAGATTCAATGTTATCTAATAAGGAAGAGCACGACTCTGTTACAAAAAACCCACGTATTCCCTATGGTTACCGAATGCAAGGGAGTCGCAAGCTTTCGAACCAGCTTAAACGATGACATCTCAATTTGAGATTCTCAATCCGTTAGACATGTATAAGTAATTCAGATAACTTCTGACCGTATTCTTAGTCTATTGTTAGAAACTGCAAAATGCCACTGTATTTGCATAAAAAAATAACCGCTCATATATATAGTGACTCTATCACCCAAGCAATAAGATTCAATGTCAGCGAGCAATCCAAAGAACAGCGACCTTTTGGAATTAACCGTGCAGCGTACCACGTGGAATTTACAAATGGTCGCTCGGACAACCGTTGTAAGCCCACTTCCCGATACGCATCTTTCTAATGGATTCAGATGTTATCTTTTCAGCTGGTCCGAGAGCGCCCTACTCTCGTACGTTAGGGAACCGTAGGGAGTACATGTCATTTTTATAAGCAGGGTTGTTTTCTTCCCTATTGGTTACATTGAATCTTATTGCTTGGGTGATAAAATCGCAATTTAAATAAGTGTTTTTTTATGCAAATAGTAGTAGCATCTTCCGGTTTTCTAACAATAGACAAAGAACACGGTAAGAAGTTATCTGAATTACTATACATGTCTAACGGATTGAGAATCTCAAATTGAGATAAGCTGGTTCGAAAGCTTCCGACTCCCTTGCATTTGGTAACCATAGGGAATACGTGGGTTTTTTGTAACAGAGTCGTATTTTTTAAACACAATAGCTCCTGCAATTTTCTTACAATAGATATACACGGTCAATTCAAAAATGAAATACTATAGGTATTCATTACTTAGTGAGTTTTGCTTGTCAACCGACGATTACGCGATTTCTGTAAGGTGTGTGTCGCGCCCGATCCTTACTATAGCCGGGGAGTGCACTTGTAGTGCTATCAACTAGCTATATGTCCTATTTGGGACCTGCGTTAATCCCAACGTTTCCCCGCAGGTATACAAAGTGGGCATCGTATTCAACAAGGTGGGGTGGTACCCGATGGGCTCGTGCGCGCAGCAGGTGGCGGCGGAGTCCGTGTTCTTCAACTTCGGCATCGGCCAGTCCAGCGACTCCGTGCGGGACGGCCTCATACGATCCATCATATTCACCTACTAGCCACTGGGACACTACGTCGATATTACTTAGACATACATTGCAGCCACTGGGACACTACGTCGATATCACTTAGACGTACATTGCAAGTCGAGTTTCTAAAAAAAATTGTAAAGGTTGGTGATTTTTCGGAAAAATCACCCAGTTGAGAAATGAACACTTTTAGTGTTATATCACCAACTTTTTTCATGTTACACTTGTGTAGGGATGAGAGTTGGAGACAAGTAATCACAACGAGGATCGTATATGAACTCTCTTTATTAGGATATAGATCCGCCTTATATACTAGGATACACACACATAGGCATGGGTTCTTATATGCTATACTTACACCTCTACACTTGCATTTAGACGAAAAGATTTTCCCGAAGTATACAAAGTGGGCATCGTATTCAACAAGGTGGGGTGGTACCCGATGGGCTCGTGCGCGCAGCAGGTGGCGGCGGAGTCCGTGTTCTTCAACTTCGGCATCGGCCAGTCCAGCGACTCCGTGCGGGACGGCCTCATACGATCCATCATATTCACCTACTAGCCACTGGGACACTACGTCGATGTTACTTAGACATACATTGCAGCCACTGGAACACTACGTCGATGTTACTTAGACATACATTGCAGCCACTGGGGCACTACGTCGATATTACTTAGACGTACATTGCAAGTCGAGTTTCTATAAAAAATGTAAACGTTGGTGATTTTTCGGAAAAATCACGCAGTTGAGAAATGAACACTTTTAGTGTTATATCACCAACTTTTTTAATCTTACACTGGCATCTAGACAAAAGGATTTTCCTCAGATACGGGGCAGCTCCAACAGCCTCCTAAGGACTGTAGCCTTAAGGAGTGAGTGCTCAATAATGCAACACTTAATTAAAAATACCATGTCCGTTGCTGTGTATGTCTACTAACATAGTTTTTTAAGTAATAGTAATTAAGGTATCTAACATATAATGGATCTTTGTTGTCTGAATAAATAAATGATATATATATATATATATATATATACAAAGTGGGCATCGTATTCAACAAGGTGGGGTGGTACCCGATGGGCTCGTGCGCGCAGCAGGTGGCGGCGGAGTCCGTGTTCTTCAACTTCGGCATCGGCCAGTCCAGCGACTCCGTGCGGGACGGCCTCATACGATCCATCATATTCACCTACTAGCCACTGGGGCACTACGTCGATATTACTTAGACGTACATTGCAAGTCGAGTTTCTAAAAAAAATTGTAAAGGTTGGTGATTTTTCGAAAAAATCACCCAGTTGAGAAATGAACACTTTTAGTGTTATATGTTATATCACCAACTTTTTTTCATGTTACACTTGCATCTAGACAAAAGGATTTTCTCCAGGTATACAAAGTGGGCATCGTATTCAACAAGGTGGGGTGGTACCCGATGGGCTCGTGCGCGCAGCAGGTGGCGGCGGAGTCCGTGTTCTTCAACTTCGGCATCGGCCAGTCCAGCGACTCCGTGCGGGACGGCCTCATACGATCCATCATATTCACCTACTAGCCACTGGGGCACTACGTCGATATTACTTAGACGTACATTGCAAGTCGAGTTTTCTAAAAAAAATTGTAAAGGTTGGTGATTTTTCGAAAAAATCACCCAGTTGAGAAATGAACACTTTTAGTGTTATATGTTATATCACCAACTTTTTTTCATGTTACACTTGCATCTAGACAAAAGGATTTTCTCCAGGTATACAAAGTGGGCATCGTATTCAACAAGGTGGGGTGGTACCCGATGGGCTCGTGCGCGCAGCAGGTGGCGGCGGAGTCCGTGTTCTTCAACTTCGGCATCGGCCAGTCCAGCGACTCCGTGCGGGACGGCCTCATACGATCCATCATATTCACCTACTAGCCACTGGGGCACTACGTCGATATTACTTAGACGTACATTGCAAGTCGAGTTTCTAAAAAAAATTGTAAAGGTTGGTGATTTTTCGAAAAA